>CAUYSK010120826.1:0-20493 GCA_963575035.1 Avahi laniger | reverse complement strand
TAGAAAGAAATTAGCCAGACAACTAAAAATATATAGAAAAAACTAGCCGGGCATGGTGGCGCATGCCTGTAGTCCCAGCTACTCGGGAGGCTGAGGCAGAAGGATCGCTTGAGCCCAGGAGTTTGAGGTTGCTGTGAGCTAAGATGATGCCACGGCACTCTAGTCCGGGCAACACAGTGAAACTCTGTCTCAAAAAAAAAAAAAAAAAAAAAAGAATAGCAGGGAATTAGAAACAGGAAAGATTTTTACATAGTGCATCTTAAAAATAAATATTTAAGTCTCCTGTACGTCCATGAAAAGATGAATGGATAAACAAAATGTGGTATATACATACAATGGAACATTATTCAGCCTTAAAAAGAAATGAAATGCAATTCCGACACATGCTACAACGTGGATGAACCTGCAAAACATCAGGCTACGTGAGACAGGCCAGACACAAAAGGACACATTTGTGTGATTCTCCTTTTATGAGGTACCTAGAGTAGGCAAATCCATAGAGACAGAAAGTAGAAGAGAGGTTACCAGAGGGTGGGAGAGGGGTTGATGTGGAGTTATTATTTAATAGCTACAGAGCTTCTGTTTGGGATGATGAGGAAGTTCTCGAAATAGAAAGTGAGGATGGTTGCACAGCATTGTGAATGTACTTAAAGCCACTAAATTATACATTTAAAATGGTTAAAATGGTAAATTTTTACGTTATGTATATTTTACCACAATTTTTTAAAAAAAAATTTTCCATGCAGTCATCGGTATGAGGCAGAAGGCACTGGGACTTGTCCTTGACTCATTTTTAGGTGGCTATTTCTTCATAAGTTGAGTTCTTAACTATCTAATTAGGCTGGGTGCAGTGGTGAGCACCAGTAGCCCCAGCTACTCGGAGGCCGAGGCGGGAGGATCACTTGAGCCCAGGAATTCCAGGCTGCAATGAGCTGTGATCATGCCTCTGCACTCTAGCCAGGGTGACAGAGCAGGACCCCATCTCTAAAAAAAAAGAAAGAAAAAAACTATCTAATTGATATCAAAGATTCACACAGCTCATTGTCTAAATGTCTAAAGTCTTTCATTTGGAAAATACCACAAGAATCATGAAACTGGTTCTACATTTACTTCTAAATAATGAAAGCAAACTTGGAGTGTGGTATTAATGGGGTTTATGAGAAGTGTTAAGTGCTGTCGTACCCGACTGGTTCTTTCGTTTAACTGTTGGTGATCACTGGCTACTGCACTAATCTCATCACCAGAAAGACAAACAGTTAAGGGATTAAAATATTCAAAACCTGAGTTTCTCTGAGCTAACAGAGAAAAAAGTTTGTTTCTAACACTTTCATTTTAACACCGTGATACATGTATCAAAGGATTAATCTTTTAAAAGGAGATGAATTAGCTTTCATATTTGGCTATTTTGGCAACTAGCTATATGTTACTACTTTATTGTCCCTTTTCCCCACCCCAAAGCAGAGAAAGTTGAGTTTCAGTTCTCTGAGACGTCTAGATAATGTTGAAGCTCTCGTGCAAGCAAAACCTGCAGCAGCGCTAGATGTCTTGTCAAAGTAGAGACAGGAAGATTTTTTTTCTTTGCTGTCTGTCAAGAAAATATAGGGGTGTGCTTATTACTTTTTAAAATTTTTCTTTTTCAGAAAAGAAAGAAAAGTGTGATGCTTATTCCACTGGCAGCTTAACAAATAATCTCAGGTCCTCGGCAGGCTTCAAAATGGATGATTAGAATGCAACAAGCTGACAGACTCCAGATGAAATTGACAGCGCCCAATCTAAGCCTTCAAAAGATGTATGTGTCCACACCACCAAAAGAATTCTCTGGGTCACTTTTAACTTCTTCCAAACTCTGAGCCTTTCCAAACTAGAGCATGGAAGAGGAGAAAATGCAAGAAAAAGGACTTTGCTATGTCAACATTTGCTATGTGGCCCTTTCGAAAGTCAGCGAAAATTAACTAAGTACAACCAAATGGTTTTAATTGTTTGGGTGACAATGCACAGGTGACAGGGAGGAAAAGCAAAGAGATAAATATTTTAGTGCTTAATGAGGAGTAGAGCAATAAATACTTTGAAAATCAATGTACCTGCCTCTGCAGCTTAGTAAATATGGACAATGGTGATTTTGATTGGGGAAGGTGAGAGAGAACTTTGCACCAGAAGGTAAGTAATGCCCCCACAGGAAGGACTAAAAGCACAGGGCCATGAAACAGAGGAGAGAAAAGACCGGTGGTTCTAGAAAGGGCCGGTAGATCTCATGGAGGGGAGAAATGGAAGTAAGATTAGTGAAGGTGGAGACCAGAATAAAGCATGAAGCACCTCCAAAGGAGGCTCATGAACAAGGACCACTAAGCACCTTCCTAGGCTACAGCAGCAGCCCAAGGGAGAAGTCTTGTATTCTCTCCTGTAAGTCAGGGAAGCTGCCCCAGTTCTGAGAGCATCTGGTTCCAGTTGATAAAATCACCTTCCTCTGGGTAAAAGATCATGGACCTCCATACACTCAGTGACACATGAAGACTCAGGTGACCAAAAGCAAAAGAAAATTTCTGACTGAAACCCCAAAAATCATCTTAAGTAAGCCTTTACAGAGAAGTAATGTATTAGCTGAGCTCCCAGGTAAAAATCTCTGAAAATAAACATCTTCAAATTGGTGGTGAGGGAGGGGAGCAGTCATCTCTTGGTGGTTTCGAAGATGACAAAGCAGGTTATTGATCCACCATTCAAAGGACCCAGAAAGGCCTGCTGTGCTGGGGACTCAGGGTGTGCAAGTTGTGAATCCTACACAAGCAATCAACTCTCCCTTTAGAGATAACTAAAGTATCTCCCCTTGTCCTCCTAAGAGATTCCAGGATGGCAAGAAATGTATAGGCTCTATACATTGTTCTATATCTCCGAGCTTAAAGTTCTTTAAAAAAAAAATCTTAAGCAGAAACAAAATTATTTCTTTACCATATTCCTACAGTTTCTATTTCTGTGGACTTGCACATACTTTTATTTTCCATTCCATTTCTTTGGACATAGAAGAACTTCTTTTCTCCAGGCAGAAAAGACTCCAGAAAAAAAGGTTGGTTGTGCCCTAGTTTTAGAGTGCTGAAGAGGCAGGTCAAAAAGCAGGAAGGAGCCAACTACCCCTTGTGGCCACAGGAAAAAGGAAGAAAAAGAGTCAGCCAAACAAAGCTACCTGGAGTCTGATTGGAACTTCTGGAGCAATTTAAGTCTTATGCTCCAAATGCCTAAACAATGGCCTCCATTTATGCACAGTTCAAAAGATCTCATTGCATCAGAAGGCACCTTCCAGAATAAGACTGTAGCTAATTCTCCCAGCAGCAGAAATCCACTCCCATGAATAACAAAGCTAGGCTCTGTTATTCATAATAAGGATTAAACGCAGTGGGATAAAACACACAGTTGCCAGGTCATCTTGGGGTAGAGCTGAGTATGGAAAACTTGGGTTCCCATTTCTCCCCCACTAACTAAAGCTTGGCAGTTGGTAGCGGAACCAGTTTCTTTAAATGTGCCTGTCACAATTTCTTTTCTGTTAAAGGAGAAATTAGTTAACAAGGAAAGTGCTTTGAGAGACAGAGCTGAAGGGCATTACATAAATGTTAATATTACTCCTGTTCTCAGCCCCCTGTCACAAGTGTGAATGCAGTCCTTCAAAATTACACACAGTAGGGGGGCAAGGGCAACATACGTAACCTAAACCTCTGTACCCCCATAATATGCTGAAATAAAGAAAAAAATTACACATAGTTACTGTTAGGGCTCAGAAACCAATATCCCAAAACAAGGTGCTTTGACATGCTGACCTTGAAGAAGAAGCCTCGAGTTCTCTCTCTTGAGACCCTCCCCCCTCCATTTCCCTGTCTCTCCCAAAGCTCAGGAGGAAGTTGTTCTCTGAAGTCCCCTGACCTATTGAAGAAGAAAACAATGACTTCTGCCCCCTTTCCTGAGTTTTCATTAACTCAACTCATATTGCAAGAAGAAAGCTGAAAAGACTGAAGTCTCTCAACACACATGGACAGATTTTTGTCACAAACCAGTCAGCTCTGAGGGCCCAACAGACTTTGTCCCAGGCCATTGTGTATTCTTCAAACCTACTGAACTCTGAAAATCACTCACTAGCCCCCTGAAACCACCATACTTCCCCATCTCCCCTTCCCCTAAGAAGAAGAGCGTATAACCACCTGTACCCCATTGGGATGTTGCGTAATCACTCTGCAATTTTCTCCCCCACGCATGCTAATAAATTTGTATGCCTTTTCTCCTATTAACCTGCCCTTTATCCGTCAATTTTTCAGCAAACCTTCAGAGAACTAGAGGAAGTTTTCCTTCGGCCCCTACATTACATAAAACTAAAAGTTTCCCCAGCCTGTCCCCTCACCCAAAAGGCTGCCTCTCTGTTCCAGTCCTCAGTTTTCCTTCCCATTCACTGCTCCCCACCCTGTCCTCGTTCCAGCTAAAACAATATGCTGACCACATGCTGCACACAGGATTTACAGTTTCCACTTACAAACCTTCTTTGCCAAAATCCATGCTTGTCCTTCATGACTTGTTTCCAAGAGCTTCCCTGTGGTTCCAGCCCATTGTGATCTCTTCTTTACACACTGATTTACATATCGTGGTTCATATTGAGTTTGCAATCAGTTAAATGCTCATGTTCTTTCTTTAAAAAATTATGTATGAAGTGATATGCTGTCTGGGATTTGCTTCAAAATGGCCCAGGGATGGGGGCAGCGGAAGGGAGGCAATATTATAAGAAACTAGATTGGTCATGAGTTGAGGGCAGTGGTCGGGTGATGGGTACATGTGGGTTCATCATACTGATCTATTTTTGCTTATGTTTGAAAGTTTCCATAGTAAAAATCAGAAAATAATGACAGGGTCACAAGGCTGGCTAACAAGCAGACTAAGATCTGAACCCAGGCCCTCCTGACTGTAAGATCAGTGTTCTTGCTGCCATGCTACCATTCTTCATGGATTACTTTACAGCTACTGTTACTGCTTTTTTCACTGTATCATTTATTCATTTGACATGAAAAGCCCTGGTTGCTCATTGCCTCAAGGAGCTGGTAGTAGACCTGGGGACACAGGTAAACAGATAAATCACAGTCAAATCGTGAGTACAACAACCAAGATATGAATTGAGTGGAAACGAACAGTTTCCCATGGAAGAACAGAGCAATTAAACCTGCTTGGGGAAGCTCAAGAAGGCAGCTCAGCGAGGAGGTGGTTTCTGAGGTCAAACTCAAGAGCTAAGCAAGGATATTTTAGGTGCAGGGGGTTGGGGACAGGGGCACAATTCAGGCAGAAGGTATGGCATGGGCGAAGGTGGGAAATTTGGAGAGGAAACAGAGAAGGGGGCAGGGCCGGGCAGGGCAGATGCCCTGATGAGTTAAGTGGGAGGCAGACAGTGAAGGGGCTTGAGCACCAAGACAAGGGGACTGGATTTTCATTCGCGGGCAATCCAGAGCCAACAAGAAGTGACAGGACAACTGCTGGTCTACTAGGAAGGTAAATGGCAGCTGTGTAGATGAGAACCGCGAGTGGGCTTTTGCAATACACCAGCGCCAGGATTAGGGTAAGAGACGGAGGTGATCGCCCTGGTGCAAAATTTAAAGGGGCACCCAAACCTCAACAACCCAGATAAATATGATTTTAATGCAGTATTTTTAAAAATCAAAATGAATGCAAAAAAAATTCACAATGAAAAAAATCCAAATGGTAAATAAAAACAGCATATTGTTTGTTTTACAACCTAACTTATTATGCCACTGACCATGGAATGGCCACCCCACCTCCCTGTCTCCCATCCCCCTACCCACTGGATGGGTTTATGATGGTTGGCAATGATGTAAGAACAGATGGGACAACATGAGGCTTTACACATAGTCATTTTTATAAATTGTAGAGCTTTATTAACTTTCCATTTGGTTCACAATATGGGAGGACATTTTGATAAGCATATATACATAGCGGTGCACATTTTTCCCCTGCCTCAGGTTCCACCGTGGCTTGGCAGGGCACGATAATAGACAAAGCAATAAATGAGGAGGGACGGTCAAAAAGCAAGAGTAAAAGTTCAGAGGGTTAAAGAGGAGAAGCCAGATTCAAGCAACATTTCTAGGGCAGAAATGAAAGAACACGGAAAATACAGCAGGGGCATGAAGCTATGGCTCAGCAGAATTATTCTACCCAACTAAATCATAAAGGCTTCGGGGCAAAATTCCCATTCTCCTATTCTTCTGTATCATTTTGCACCCAGCTCAATAAGTTCCTATTAACTAATTAAGAGAAAAAGAAGAGCTTAAATCTGAGGCACACACAACCGAAGCCAGACGTGTCTAGTTCCTACTTGGTACAGCCTCACTCTCTGAACAGCAGGGCGCACTAATGAATATTCAGAAAGTAACAACCATTAATGATGACTAAGACCCCCAAAGTCTAATAAGTTATGTTCATGACACGCTTTCTGTCATTTTTCCTTCCACGTTTTGCATTCTTAGGACTAGAGAAAAGAATAATTGAAGTCAGGGCTTGGCGTGATGGTCTCTACAGCTGTGATCAGATTAGCAGAAAAGCTGACAAAATTGTTGCTTCCATCCGCCTTGTACAATTGGAGAATAAATGGGCTGCTTTCCAGCGTTCTGTATCAAATATTAACTGCAACCCCAGTTCACTCTCCTTCCGTGATTGCCACTCTGCTTGTGTTAGCTTCAGGCTTACAAGACACGGACGTAGCCCCACCTTGGCGAGCAAATCAGAGGCTGAGTTCCAGGTTGTGGACAGTGTAAATGACAATAAGGGTGAAGCATCATCTAGATGAATCATCGGGTGTGGGAAATGCGTCAAAATAAGTGGGGAGGCCTTAATAAAGAAGAGCCTACAAGATCTAACTTCCACACGTCTTCAAGAGGCTGAGTTGCTTCGAGACAGAGGTATGGAGGAGGCAACTTGTTGCTGGTGGCCAGGCCCAGGCAAGGAGCTATGACTAAACAGGAAATCGGTTACTGAGCAGTGCAACGGATGTATGAGTCTTCAAAGCACAGGCACGAGAGAGATCCTCTGATATATCCTATAATGTTAAAACAAAGCCTGAGGAGCCCTGACAAATGCATAAGAGACTGGTGTGCTTAAGTAGTACCTGGTTGCATCTCCTGGATTCTCCGTGAATAATTGTGAATTATTTAAAGCTGTTGTAATTGGGTCTTTATTGGGTGTCAGTATGTGCCCAGGGCTTCAGAGGCGTAATTTTTAAACCCCTCAAAAGCCCTGCAAAGGGAAACATTATCTCCATTTTACAAAAGGAGGTTCAGAGAAGTTAAGTCATTTGCCTGATTTCACAGAGCTGGTCATACAAAGAGCAAAACCGGGCTTAGAGGAACTAGCAATTTTTCCTTTTGAGGTCTCAGTGACCTTACTGTTGGTGACTCAAGGTCATGGCTGGGATTAGGAGGTGAGTGAGGTTGAATTTGCCAGCACAGTGTCAGATCCTGTCTTGAACACTTTGATATTTTGTTCATCACGGACTATTTTGCATTCATTTTGATTTTTCAAAAAATATCGTATTAAAATATTACTTATCTTGATTATTGAGGTTTTTGGTGTCCCTAAATTTTGGTCTCTAGGGGTGTGTTTTACTAGCCTCATGCTCCTCCAGGGACTGCTCAAGGCTACAGACAACCTGTGAGCACCTGAATTAAACCAACACACAGCTCTCTTTTCAGGCCCATTTTTCATTTTCCTCCTGCGTGCCTCATAAATTTTACATCCAAAATTACTGCCTACTGGGAAAGAATGTTGTTTTGTGTTGTTTTTAACTTATTTGTCTGCTTCTTTTTTGTTTGTTTGTTTTTTCTTTATTCTCTTTCTTTATTCATCACTGGCTGGGTTACATACTGTACAAGCAAATGTGGCAAAAGGTAATAAATTGGAAAACAAGATGCAAAAAATTCCACATGATCCACAAATATATTCAAGCATACTTAAAAAAAAAATGTCCAGCCCATCACAAAAAAATGATAAGTATATGTGGTGACAGATATGTTAATTAGCTTGACTTAATCATTATACAATGTATATGTGTATCAAAATATGTTATATACCATAAATATATACCATTTTTCATTTGTCAACAAGTGAATGAATGAATTAATGAACAAAATGTCTAAGAGTAATGTCATGCCCCCTGCCCAAGGCTGGAGAACAAATTTATTTCTATAAGAAATTTTCTTCCATAATTATCAGATCTTCAAACATCTGCTTCACAGAATTGTCTCAGAGCCCTATCACCAGACACAAAATTAAATAAATACTATGAGCTGAAACTGTGGGTTGTCACTGGTAGCAGGAGGGACAAAAGTCATCCTTTTATTTCTAAACTTTTGTTTCTGCAAATGTGGTCTGTTATGACATGCCCGGGTATTAAGAGAGTAACGGCCATGCCAACAGCAAACACAGCTGTTTTGAATTCTATTCTGTATGTTTTAATTAACTAAATACAGTGTTTGATTTAAAAAAATCAACATTACAGGGTTCATCAATTACATGGGAGGGAAACTGTGACATAGAAATTGACATCATCCAGGGAACACATGCCTAATCGATTTCCTAAGGAAATCAGATGTTTCCTGACTGAACTAACAAACACTCATTCAGCACCTACTGTGTGTCCAAACCCAACCAAGAGCTTGGTGATACTATGGTGTCAGGTATCACCAAGACAAAGGGCCAGGTTTCCTGGGGGACTGAAGCCCAACAAGGCATTGCCATTTGGACCAGTGTTTTGTAGAGGGTGCAGTCAATTAGTTTAATTAGAAAAAAGTGTTAGTCCCTGTACACTTTCTACAGGACAAGCCAAGAGAAACATGTAGGAGCAGAGTTGAGTGGACCTCTGGCAGGATTACAATAAAGTTAAATTTTTGTGGCCTGGTGTTTTCTTTTTAGCACTTTTAATTCAGAAGAGTAGCAGTAAGCCAGCAGCAGGACTGCTTTTTGTTGTTGGGGCAAAGGATTATGCATCTAGGTTGCTTCTCTGCTTCTTATAATTTGACCTAACGAACACTTAAAAGGGAGGAAGGAAAATTACTTCTGAGCCCAGAAAAATCGATGGTAAAAAGTCCATATTCTAAAATTCATACATTCTATGCATTAGAAAGTTGCTTAGGCTCTCACTTAGGAACTCTGTCCTCTTTATCCAAATTCTAAGATCTTAATCTGGTCTGTCAACCCTGAGCAGTTTAGAGGGTACACAGCAGAAGGGGTGGTGACTGTGCTGACGAGGGGTCCACATGCTGTAGATGGCGGATTACAATGATCATGCTGGGGCTATTTAATGACCTGAAAGCGAGGCAGAGCCCAGTCTTAGGCCCATTCATTCATTCATTCATTCAGCCACATTCATCAGGCTCCTTTAGGTTCCTGGTGAGACCACCCCTCCAGGGCTCAAGGGAGGTCTGTGGAGCAGCCAGTGCTCCTGATCAGACATCTCTCTGTGCCCCACCACAGCACAAATCTTCCTAGGAGATCTATGACCCTTAGGAAGTGTATTAGTTTCCTAAGGCTGCAGTAACAAAGTACCACAGACTGGGTGTTTAAAGCAACAGAATTATCCTCTCAGAGTTCTGGAGGGTAGGAGTCCAAGATCAAGGTAATAGGCAGGGCTACACTCCCTCCAAAGGCCCGAGGGAAGAATCCCTCCTTGGCTCTTCTAGCCGCTAGTGGCCCCAGCGTTCCTTGGCTTCAGGCTGCATTACTCCAACCCTTGCTCCATCTGCACGTGGCCCTCTTCTGTCTCCGTCTCCTGTTCTTTAAGGACATCAGTCGTTGGATATAGAACCCATCCTAAATCCAGGATGATTTTATCGTGAAGTCCTTAACTAATTACATCTGCAAAGACCCTATTTCCAAATAAGGTCAGGTTCCAAGGTTCCCTGCAGACATGAATTTGAGGGGACACTATTCAACCCACTACAGAAGGCGATCGTTAAAACATAATGGATTACCCACCTCCCCTGAAAAAGGCACAGAATGAATCCCTTTACCTCGGGCATCCCCACAAGTCGGAGACTCCCTGGCCCTCCCTGGTCCCCTGGGCTTTTATCTCTGCTTCCACTCTTACAAAGCTCTGCACACGGCAAAAGAACATGAATCAGGTGATGTCACTCTCAGTGGCTCCTGTGGCAAGGACACATCCCAAACTTTGGCCAGGCCCCCAGAGCTCTGCACCATCCGCCATGTGCGTTCATTCCCCATCGCCCCCCACCCCGGGCCTCACCTCTTTCTGCTCTCCTCCTGCCCCATCCGCTTCGCCTTTACTCCTGTGCTTGTCAAACACACCGAGGTCATGCCAGCGCATGCTGGTCTCTCTGTCTGGTTGGCTGTCTCCCAGATTGCCAGGTAGATCAGACTGTTGTACAAATGTCAAACCGTCGCAGAAGACTTCTCTGTCTATTCTGTTTAAAATAGCAACTCTCACGCATACTCAGGTCGCTTGATTCCATGATCCAAATCTATTTTTTCTTTATAGCACTTATCACTATGTGAAATTGTATCATTTATGTTTGCGTTCACTTGCTCACAGGCTGTCTCCACCGGCAGAATGTCTGTCCCATGAGGGCAGGGACTTTTCTGTCTCACTAGTGGCTGCATCCCTGCATCCCAGGGCCTGAAAGAAGGCAGTCCATACATACTTATAGGGTGCGTCCATGAACTGATGTGCCAATACTGGGGATACAAATGCCTACGGCAGCCCTGGAGGGCTTCACAGCCTAGTGAGGGCTATGGAAATACACAGAGCAGTAACACTTCTGGGGCCAGACACTGTTCTGTGGCTTTTACCTTCACGTGAATCCTACAGAGGTAGGTATGATTATAATTTCTATTTTACAGATGAAGTCACTGAGGTTGAGTAACTTGCCCAAGGGGAGCCGGAGTTCAAACCAGGCACTCTGAGGTGAGATCTAGAGCTCTAGGCTTCTAAACCACTGCCTGGCTCCCTAACAAAGATCACAGCACTGTGCAGAAGGGTAGTAAAGGTTATGTAACAGCCTGGGGGGAGCCGGAAGAGGAAATGCTGCAGGGGGTGGGGTTCCTCCTGCTGCTCAATTCTCAGGCAGAGGAGGCAGATGAGACTCCCGTGTGGGCACAGGGAGAAGTAACAGAGGACTCTGAGTCCACAGCTAAGGGTCAGCAGCACGTCCTGCTGCTGCCAGTCTCATTCCCAACCTACAGCCCGGTTCTAAGCACTGGGCTCATGCCTTCTTCACGTCGACCATCAAGCCTCTCTCTCAAACCACAGCCTCTGCTGCTGGGCTCTGGCCTTGATCTTCATCACCCCAGAGGGCCAAGTGTTGTCCTAAGCCCCAGGAGCAGTACCGTCCCAGCACCCCCAGCCCCCGTGGCCTGCTGACATACCCTACCCTCCTGCCTCTACCTCTACTTATGCCACTGCCAGACTCCTTTATTTATTTTTTTAAAATTATTATTGTTTTTTTGAGAGACGGGGTCCTGCTAATGTTGCCTGGGCTGGAGTGTAGTGGCCCGATCATAGGTCACGGCAGCCTCGAACTCCTGGGCTCAAGCAATCCTCCCGCCTCAGCCTCCCAAGTAGGTAGGGTTACAGGCACATCCCCATGCCCAGATTCCTCTTTGATGTTATCTTCTTCCTGGGGGCTGGGTGCTCCCACTGCGCAGGGCTGGCCACCCTTGATGCATCTGCCCGTAAGCAAGGCCATGTTTGTTTGCAGCACCAGACCCTGCGGTCTCACCCACGTGCCCAGACTCGCCCGCAGCCTGCAGCTAAGACCTTTCCAATCTCTGCTCCATCTCCTTGCTAGTTCTGGCTTCCTTCTGGCCCAACTAAACCCCCTTCTAACACTGACAGCAAGGAGGAGACAGGAAAACTATAAAAAGCAAAAGAAGGAGAATGATTTAATGCAGAAGCAAATGGCTCTTTTGCCAAATATCCATGAGCCTTGCTCCAACAATTCTTTCAGGTCTCTGCTCAAATGTTGCTTCATCAAGGCTCTTTCTTTATCATTCTCTTCACCTTCACTCCCTGTCCCTTTATCCTGTTATGCTTATCTCTACCTGACACTGTGCTATATGTGTATGCTTTGCATGTTTCCATGCCACTGTCAGGGTCCTCCCCACGCCTCCAGAGTATAAGCACCATAAGGGCAAGAGTTTGTTTTGGTCACTGCTGTGTATTCCTGTGTCCACAGCAGTGTCTGGCACATAATAATCACTCAATAAACAGTGCTAAGCTGAATGATTACAACATGAAATCCATACAAGAGAGGCTATAACCACTATAACACTATAATCACTGATATTTACAAAGATCAAGACATGGAAAGTTGTTTTGTTTTTTTGTTTTTTAGGATTAAATGAGACAATATTCATAAAGCCTGTAACGAAGTCTCTAGGACATAGCAAGCCCACAAAAATGTTAGCTATTATTACAGAAAACATCTTTACATGATTCTAGTAAAGCTTCCTTATCAGGAACACAGCTTGTTTCCTGAAAGTGTCAAGAGAGCTGAAGTTTTCCTGGAGAGCTAATCAACTGGGAAAATAGGAGGTAGCGCGGGTGTGGTCCGTGCTGGGTGAAACTGAAAATATCTGACTGAGCCAGACAGAAGAGAGTCGCTAGCTGGGCATGGTGGCATGTGCCTGTTGTCCCACATACTCAGCAGGCTGAGGCAGGAGGATCACTTGAGCCCAGGAATTCCAGGCTACAGTGCGCTATGATTGCACTTGGGAATAGCCACTGCGCTCCAGCCTGGGCAACATAGCAAGACCTTGTCAATATTTAAAAAAAAAAAAAAAAGGCTATTGTTAAACATACGATTGATTGTCAAGAAAGTCACGACTTTAAGACAAAGGGAGAAACGGTTTTCTCTGAGTGACTCATCTTTCAGTTTTTCAGAGAGGTTACATTTTCCTTAGAGATAGAAAATGCGTGGAGACGTGTGAACTATGTATGCCTCTGTGTTTGTGATTTGAAGATAAGCTGTGGTGAGGGACAAATCTATGTTAGTATTCGAGGCCACAGAAACCAGTCTGTTTTACAAATTACCATGTAATTAAACAGAAGGCGCATGGGATCTATTTTAAGCATATCCTTTTCTTATTCTTAGTATTCCCCTCAACGTCCAAGTCCTTATTAATATCTCTAGCCAAAACCACAACTTAAAAACTGCAAACTCACTGTACTATCAAGGAATAGTTTCTAACTGTACCCTAAAACCCAACTGCCAGACACGCTGAGTTTCTGTCGTGAACAACGGTACACAGAAACTGACCAGCGAGTAAAAGATGGGAGAAAAGGCAGAAAGAGAGGGAAAGCTCAAGGTCAGACAAGACAAGAAGCTCAGGGGGAAAAAAGATCTTGAAAGGAATAGTTTATCAAAAATGAAAACACAACACACTTCTTTCAACATTTCGAGTTTTTAAATCACATAGCAGCAGAGAGAGTTAATGATCCAGAGAAAAGATGTTACCATTTACAAACTCCTATGCATCCAGAACTGTCTTAAATCCACCATAAACCTTATCTCTATATCTCTGAGCAACCTCTTTTGCAGATGGGTAAAATGAAATTCAGAAAAGTTGAATGATTTGCCCCAAGTAGCTGGAGCGCAGAACCGGAAGTGAAATTGTGTTGTTCCAAAGCAAGGCTCTTTCTGCAACACTGCTGATTCCTAAATACTAGTGCACAGGTCCATTGACGAATGGAAAAAACAAAGCTAGTGTGGTCTGTTTTCAAAAAGCTAAACATATTCATTATTTAAATCCTGAAATTGTATTCCTTCTAATGTTTCATGCTAAAATATTCTTTCATAAAAGAAAGGATATTTTGACATGAAAATTCTCCTAAATTATAAAATTCATAAAAACAAAATTTTAACATGACACATGAATAAAAGAATAATGGTGGGAGAAATTATTACTTTGGAAGTTTTAAAATATCCTTAATTCACAACATGAAAAATGGATGATCTCACACTAATCCCCAAAATTTCTTTTGAAGTTTTACCGACCCATGAAATACAGGACTGGCAACCACTGCACTGTAACCAGTATTTTTCAATTTACCTATCAGTGGTTCATGAAATCATTTTACTTCAATGCTCTTCATTCTTTTTCTTTCTTTCTTTTCTTTCCAGTAAAACAGAACAGAGAAATAGAAAAAAACATCAGGAGGTAAGGAAAGGTAAGAAAAAAAGATTGTAAAATTAAAACAAGACTTTCATGAAACATCAAATACATTAATACATGTTTGTACTAGGTCAGGATGTAAAATGTACTTTCTATAAGTCACTATCAAAAAACTCTGAAAGCCTTTCTACTGTTTTTCTTAGAGTAATACATATTCTTTCCTGAAAATTTGCAAAACACAGAAAAATTATAAAGAAGAAAGTTTAAAATCATCTATATGCTCATCACTCACAGTAACTATTATTAGTATTTATGCTTTCTAGGCATATTATGTTTAGATATTATGCAGACATTAGCTGTAAACACTATGTATTCCTAAATCCTCTAATGTAACAGGATGATTTAAATAGAAGACTTATCCTCAGGGAGAGTGTGCCACAAATGGGGAGGGAATGCCTCAAAATGAGATGAACTGTGTCATTTCAGACATTCAGGCATCCATCTATTTGTCTCATGACATCAAGTGTAGGTGGGATTGATTTTGACCCACCTTGCTTGCATGAAGGAATGCAATCTTCCAACCTAAAGGTAAGCATTTGACTCCACAATTAACATTTTCAATGAAGTCAATCAAATCAGATTATGTATTTGCCTGGAATTTTGCTTCTAAGTGTTAAATATGGTTTATTTTTAGCTGTAGGAGTGAGGGAATTTGTGTTACCAGGCCCTGGTGAGAATAATCAGTTCACAGCCAAGTTCGGGGTGCAGCCAATGTTCATGTGTAAGGAAGGATGACTTTGAAAATACAGCAAATCCAGCTCATGCACTAGTGTGAGGAGGCAGAGGAGGTTTTAGCAGTGAGAAAGTATACATTGTGGGGAAGAAATAGAGCAGCCAAGGTCTCACGGTGCTCACAGCCCTAAGTATTAGGATAGGCTCCTACTAGACAACCAGGAGAACTCCTCCAGGGCAAATCATAGAGACGGCTCAGGATTAGGAGAGAGTCACCTGGGACCGCACCTCTGCATCGTTAAGGACTTACAGGGACCTCATAACTTGGAGTTTGCTGTGAAGGAGAGATGCATGTAGGCATGGTGCTCTGGACTCACTGGTATGTGAAAAGGAACTTCCAAGTGAACAGGGATTCAAACATCGTCAGTTAATTTGTTTCACATCAAACATAAGTACTCTTCCCAAGCATTTATGGGGAATCCATTTTGCAGGAAATAAATGTGGAACATTTGTCTACAAATTAAGTTTTAGGGAAACATTATGATACATAAATATGGAAGCTTCCTTTCTCTAAACATATGTAATTTATATTCAAATGAGTTTCTTACTCCAAAGTATAATTTTCAAACTCTAAAGGGCAGAGAAAGTTTATGATGGTCTATGCAGGGGTCAGGAAATTAGGGACTGCAGGATGGAGGCCTATTTGTTAAATAAGGTTTTACTGGAACATAATCACACCCATTCCTTTATCCTGTTTTCTATGGTTGCGTTAGAGCTAGAACAGCAGAGTCGAGTGGTTGAGACATAGACTTTATGATTGGCAAAGTCAAAAATATTTATAATACTTTCTGGCCCTTTAAGAAAAAGTTTGCCAGCCCTCAGCCTATAGCAAGGACCTCTGGTGGGGCTATGAGCCTGCTGCACTGGTGGCATACCCCAAATAAGCTGTGACCGTTTCTGAGGGCCTCATCTTTCCCTACTATGAACTGGTGCTCCTCTTTCTCTAGAGAGGTCCTTTCTTAAGGGGCAGATGAATAGTTGCAAAATGTAACAGGAATACCAATAGGTTTTGGATTGGTGTCAAACCAATTCAGAGAAGTGTGACTTTCAGGGCTGCAAGAAATCTACTCAAAACCTCCTCTGTGAAACTGATCCAGATGTTTCAGCACTGAATCCAAATGAGGATGAAGACACGTGAGAAGGACACTGCAACTCTCCACATGTGGGACTTGGGCCCCATATTCTCTACCATTTCGAGGACAAAAATCTGGAACTGCTTTTGAAGAAGCCACAGAAACTCTCCTCTTTTCTTTAGCAACTTTCTTCTATTTGTTCTCTGCCCTAGAACCACAGGATGGAAACCCACAAAGACACACCTGGGTGCACATCCAGCCCATTTGAACGCAGGTAGACCCTGCAGGTTGAAAATACCAGTAACCAGATTTCTCTACCTCTCCATATCAAGCCCAAGTCCTTACCTTTAGATAAGGCAGGCAAGGCCTGCTGGGTGGGGTTACCAGGGTGCTCCAGGAAAATATCACCCACCCACCCACCTCCAGGCAAGGCTCCCACCAGGTGATGGAGAATATTTCCCCAACATATCACGGTTCTGTTTTGTTTTTGTTTTTTGAGACAGAGTCTCACTCTGTCACCCTGGCTGGAGTGCAGGGTTGTAGCTCACTTCAACCTCAAACTCCTGGGTTCAAGTGATCCTCCTGCCTCAGCCTCCCGAGTAGGTGGGACTACAGACATGCGCCACCTTGCCCAGCTATTTTTCTATTTTTCATAGAGATGGGAGGCTTCTGTCTTGCTCAGGCTGGTCTCAAACTCCTGAGCTCGAGTGATTCTCCCACCTTGGCCTCCCAGAGGGCTAGGATTACAGGCGTGAACCACCTCGCCCGTCCCACATCATGATTCTCATATCAGCCAGAGAAAAGACCTTATTTAACTTGTATTGAACGATTTGAAAAATCTCAATGTCATTCTGACAATATTTCTATTAAATAAAATCCTCTGTTTTGTTGGGGGCTTTTAAAATCAATCTGCCACAAAAGGCTTCTGAACAAGTTAATAACGCAGATGTGCTGACTCACGCTTACCGGCAAGCACTCCTCCACGAGGAATCAATGGACTTTGTTCAACATATCAAAACAGCAGTTGAGCAGCAATACCATTAAAACACAGCTCTTCCTTACCCAATTCTTCCCTTTATTAAAAAAAAAAAAAATGCACGCATGCTGACAACTTGGGAGAAACATAACCAAGACATAGCTGGATTCAAACCTCAGGTTAGTCCCTTACAGCAAAAGCTAACATTTATTTACTAAGTGCATGTGATGGCATCGAGGCGCACACGCAACCACCCTGCAAGGTAGACATTTTTTGATTCATTTTTAAAGGTGAGCAAACTGAAGCTCAGGGAGTTGAAAGTGACTTGTCCGAGGCATAATAATAAGTGGCAAAACTGGAATTCAAACTCAGTCTATCACCAAATCCCAGTTTCCACACACCCCACCCCAAATCTATGCAACGGTAATTAGGCAACATCAAAGTCTGTGGCCTCCCCTCTTCCTGGCATGGCCTGGGAATGCGCTGTTTTGTTTTTCTCTCTGCCTGTCGTTTTATTTTTTGGAAGCATATGTTGGCACCTCCTTTCCTTCAGATGATTTGGTTTAAGCATTCTTGGTTACAGACACAGCTGAGTCATACTTCCTGCCGGTTACACCCCAGCTCACCTTGCCTGAGTTACGAGGGTTCACAGATTCCTTAACTTCAATTTGAGGTCATTTCCTGTTGGCCTCTAATTGCTTTGGCCCTAATTAGACTGTGAGCCCCGTCAAGGAGGGACGTGCTGGCTCATTCACGCTGTTTTCCCAGAACTTGACAAATATGTGCTAGATGAAGGGACATGCTTCTTTGCCACATTTCAAGGAGGTCAGGAAACTAAGGCACAGGTACTAAGGTAATTTTCCTAAGACCAAGGAATAGATAATGCAAGAATAGTGCAGGAGTGGGGTTTCATAGAATGTGATTTAGGAACAGTCATAACCTGGGCAAGGGTGCCCGTCTGGTACAACAACCTGGTTCTTTTCCAACACCACACTGTGCAAAGTTTGGAACAACGAAAATGGGTTTCAAATGTTATCGTTCTCTGTTCCCAAGTCTTTGGCACCAAGGGAAAAGACATCCATCCTATATACGGGCTGTATGTGTGAAGGAATCCAACAGGGGGTGAAAAACTAACAGTTCTTTCTCCACCTGCCAAGTTCTCACTAGCACCATAGAGAAGAAAGCCTTCTCTCAGCCTACCTGGAAGAGAGGAAGCCAGGGAAGGGTACACAGAGATTTCCTGAAATGCCATCTTCCCCTCTGCACCCAGAAGAACCCTATAGAGCCCCCAAAAGAGATTGGAGCCCAGTTTATTCTAGTTAACGTCACAGATAATGCATTATTCATGGCTAGTGAAATTTTTAGCCACTTCGTAATAAATTAGGCCCCCACATTAGATATTTGTGATTTTCTTTCTACCACATATAGACTATATAAGTAGAGGGCTATTGATTTGATCAGAAGAAATACTGGAAAATAAATCTGAATGCCAAGACACTAAGTGCTTCTATGACAAGAAAATGCATAACAAGTCAGAAAATACAATGGAAATAAAAACACAAGTAGAAAATTGAAGGGGCTAATTTCTGTGTACCACCCCCAAGAATTTAGAAATTTGGCCATGCATTGAGATTTTTTTGTTCCAATGCTTCTGGCCACATTTCGGGGCATGCTGACAGGCTGTGACTTAGCAGTTCCTAGAATCTTCCATTGGAGGTTTTCAAATCATAATTAATACAAAACATGTTATAAAAAGACTCACTAATTATTGATCAATATATTCCCTTCCACGAAGTGCCTTTTTTAGCTCCACCCTGAAAAGCACTGCTTGTTTCTGCCACTCCTTGGGGATCAGATACAGACTGATGTCAGGCCCAAAGAGCACAAAGCAAAATGAGAATGTGACTTATCTCTTATAACTTTGGGCCTTATGGACGGACAGCCAGATGTGGATGGTTCTAGAATAAAAATGTTTTTTTTCCTAATGACTCTATTTATGCTGAAATTCAGAACGATGAGTGTCCTCTCCTTCTCAGAATTTTTCTGATACCATATATAAGGTCAAAACTAGAAAGTGGCCCAAGTAGGCATGAAACTGACTAGCTCTTGTGTCTAAAGTAGGTGCTGAACCCACACCGTTCTCTGAAGCAATGACACAGAGAAGAATCCACAAGCCTGGCACAGCACGTTGAGATGATGTTTCCTGGATATAAATCTGTCTTGGTGGAAAATGCATCATGTCTGCGCTCCACTCCAGAAATAGGAAACTTCTAGAATCTGTGCCAGTGAGATGGAGCTGATGGAACAATTGGGAGAGCTTCCACTTTTCCACCACATGTACCTATTTTCCCTCTCACTCCCTGCTTCTGCCTCTCTTTGACGACTTCTGCTGCCATCTTTTTGCTTTCTCATGTTTTTTCTTCCTTTCTCCTTCTCCCCAAAGCATCCTTTTACTTATAATTGAGAGCCACAGTGGCTGCTAAATATCACTGAATTACCAATCCAATGTTAATCTGGACCAAGAGGTTGCTGTCCTCTGCGCCTTACCTGGTAAACTTGCATGAAAGTAGCTAGTAGTAGCTTGATAATGCCAAGCCGCACCTACGCAGCACAAAGTTCTCATAGGCTGAGAGATCTCTGAACACAACCCAAGGCATCACCAGCTCCATTTTCTCTGGTCAAAGGCATTCATCTTCACCATGATTTTATTAAGCAAAATTCCTAAAATGTCACCATCCTCAGTTGCTGATTTCTTTTTTTGCTTCCTTCCCTGCGGTAACACGGTTTCACAGAACATGGAGAAACCTGCCTACCTACCCAAAGAATAAAGAATTCCATTCTCTTGTGATAGAAACTTTTCACATGAAAAACTGAAATTCCACTTTCCTGCGTTATAATTTTTGGGTCACTACTTACAAAGCAAAGTTAGAATATTCCATTTAAATGTAAAAATGTCTTCTCCCATGACTGGCAGAGCTGCACTGCCATTAAAAGACCAATGGAACAAGTTAGAAATTTAGTCTCCAGTAGGTACTGGGGGCTTTATATAGTCCACAAAGCAATAAGCAGATCTTAATCTATTGCCTAATCATCTCCTTATAATAAGGTCATGCACCTGGGAGCCTTAAGATCCAAATCATCTGTTGGTAAGAAGATTTATGACACATACTTTCCAAAGAAAGGATATCCTAGTATGTTGTCTCATTCCATTGGTTTAAGCAGTCAGAACTCCCAAGTCTGAGGGGAACTTTTTTTGATGGTACCAACTGCAAAGGTGTACTATCAGGGAGACAGCTGATTGAGAAGTAACTTAAAAAGTGTGCAAATACAGGCCAGGTACAGTGGCACAGTGGCTCACACCTATTATCCTAGCACTCTGGTAGGCCAAGGCAGGAGGATCACTTGAGCTCAGGAGTTTGAGATCAGCCTAAGCAAGAGTGGGACCCTATCTCTACTAAAAAAAGAAAAAAATTGCAGGGTGTGGTGGCACCCACC
>CAUYSK010120822.1:0-33458 GCA_963575035.1 Avahi laniger | reverse complement strand
TCCTGGAAAGGGCTAGAACACATTCTACTAAGCGAGGTATCCCAAGAATGGAAAAATAAGCACCACATGTACTCACCATCAAATTGGTATTAACTGATCAACACATAAGTGCATATATAAGAATAACATCTATTGGATGTTAGACAGGGGAGAGGGGGGAGGAGGGAGGAGGGGATGGGTGTATGCATACACAAAGAGTGCAATGTGCACCACGCAATAGGATGGACATATTTGAAACTTGGACTGAGGGGGGAGGGGGGGCAAAGGCAACGCGCGTAACCTAAACATCTGCATCCCCATATTATGCTGAAATAAAAAAAAAAGTAAAAAAAAAGAAAAGAGATAATCAATGATAGATTCTCTAAAAAGTTTTTAATCCCTCTTACTTATATACCTCTATGTTTTTACCTTGAGGTTTCTAATTACCAGAGGAAATACAGATCCTGAAATCTGTGAAGCATATTGATGTGATGTTTGTTGACTCATACTGCTGAATAGGGAAATAAAGTAAAAATGAACGGATAAGTGTTTTATTCCTCAAATCATAATGTTCCAGCCTACAAATTTTTAGATATTGTCAAAAGCTAATACTTTGCTAAATATGCATTTCTAGGGACTCTAAACAAATTTACCTCTTCCTTGTGCCTGACTGATTAGAATACTCCAACTCAGGCACAAAGTATTCTCCCTAGGGACCTACTTAATACCTGATTGGTTGTATGCACTGTATATCTCAAAATATGGCTCAGAATTACAGTAAGAGGGCATTCATTTTGGTCCTGTTACATTCACCAAACACAGGCACCTAAGTGTTGTATCTCCATATGGATATCTCTTCCTAACAGCAACTTATACCCCCTTTCCTAAAATTAAACACATTTACCAAGCATATTAATTAGGAACTTTTGGCTATGGGTGTTAGGAGCTGGCTTAGGTCACTTTAAATTGTAATGAAGGGGAATTACAAAATAAGGAAACAGGGCGTCCTTACAGAATCCACAGGCAGGAGTGCAGCCCCATAAAAGGAAAGCCTCACATCAGAAACTGGAGAGCAGGAAGAACTCCCCAGTATTCTCTCCATTTCCTCTTTTCTTCTTTCTGCAGGCGTTGTTTACTCTTCTCTCCCTTTTTAGCCCAGCCTTTTCTACCTCTCCGACAATGTGAGGCCCAACAGCTCTCAATTTACTAACCTAGTTTTAAAACATGGAAAGATGCATTAATTTATCATGCCCCAATTCTCAAATCCCTATTAATATAAATTTAGCTTCTTAAACCTCTGGCCTCTGGTATTCCCATTGTTTCATCCAGCATAGCTGGGGATGAAAAGCAAATGTTGTTGCAGAGGCCAGGGCCTGTGAATGGTAGAATGGATCTCCATCCAGTGAAAGAGTCACTGGCTTCAGGGTGGAACACTATCCTCTGAATAAAAACAGCATTTTTATTTGCTCATATTTTATTACTGTGTTAAAATACCAAAGTAGCTACATTTTACAGTATACAGACTATCAGCACCATCTAGGATCAGAGATATTTTATGAATAACTATTGAAATTAAAATGCAAATAAAAACATTTCAGTCAATTTTGTCATACCATATAATTATCAATCAGATTTTAATTCCTCTTTCTAAAATCCTAAGTTACTGATGTAACTAAAAATGAACATGTTAGTAGGTTGAAAACAACAAGGTATAGATTAGCGTATAGCATGAACTAATTTTGTGTAAAAGTGGGAAAGAATAAAAATATGCACATATATCCTCAATAATTAAAAAAATAAATGCTGGAAAAATAACCATAAAATGATTATCTATGGATAAAGAAGAAAGCAAGGCAGAGAGATCAAGTATAGAAATCAGTATTCTCTACCTGTACCTAATTAAATGTTTTGACTTTGGGATCATGTAAATGACTTACATATTTAAAAATAAAATGAGTTAGAAGCTAACTACAAACTCTAAAATTGAAATCAAATTTATTTATAGAAACTAAATATTAAGTTGACTGCATTCTCACCAAAAAGAAAAATTTCGAGTAATTTTAAAATTTAATATGTTGAATGTGAATGTATATCTGAAGTAGAATGCAGTCTAAGGACAAAGTAAAACTATAAAGAAATCTCAAACTTCAGTCACTTTTGATTTTTAGTGATAAGATTGGTATTATTTTAAATCTAACGTATACATATACACATGAAAAGTAAGTAAATATGTTAATGTTTTAGGACTCAAGGTTTTTAGTGTAAGAGAAATAAGATACAAATACAACAAAATAAATCGTACTGATGTATTGATTTGGAAATGCATATATGAATTCATTTTTTTCCTAATGATCCATATATCCTAGATGTGTCCACCAAAAAAGCCTAAAAACAATATCAGCCCAGTAGGAGTAGTCAACCCTACCTCCAAAACTATGAACTATGAAATTCTATATGAACTAGTGCACCTCAACGATTTGGCTGATTCCAAAATTGGCATAAGAAATGTTCAAGGTGAATTTTTGAAATTTGTATGAGAAAGCAAAGGAACAATAAAGTCTGACAATGTTATATCAAAAGGACTTTGGAACTAAAATGAAGACTCTCCAACTGAAAAAAGATGGGAAAATTTGTGCAGCAAAAGCTAAACAGGTTCTATTGATTAATATACATGGAGCTTATTTTTAAAAACAGTGAGTTAGTAAGATATGTGAAGAAAAGATATAGTCACACAGCAACAACCACAATAAGTAACATAAACAAAAAACTAGGCATCTAAAGCACCACTTCCTTACCTTAAAGTTGGTAATTAAAGTAAAACTTAATATCTTTTCTGTGGTTTCCATATCAATTATATTTTAATATAATACAATACTCCTTGCCAATGATTAAAAGTGCTTTCTAGAGAAGAATTAAGCTAATAAGTGAGGAAGAAATACCTGAATAAAAAACACTGCCATTTTGCAATTTGTAATGAAATAATTGTTTCAGGCAATGGATATACAATTAGGTGAAATATTAATGGGGAACTTTACAAAAGAGGGATTAGACTATACGAGTGGAGGGGGAAACTTTCCCTTTCCCCCCAGAAGTTCACTAAAAGATCAACTCACAATTAAGGTAGATTAATAAGAGAGAGAGGTTTATTTACCATGCACATGGAGAAAATCACAAAGTGAATACTCAGTATCCCAGTGAAGTCCAGACATTTTTATATACACCTTTTTTTAGGTGTATATAAAGGGGAGAGGGAGATGAGGAATACAGGCAATTCTGTTTAGATGTAATAAATGGTTGCTAGGGAGGATGAATGGATGGGGGGGGAAAGACTTGTAAATTAACCTGAGAGACAGGTATTATGTTTAAAATGATTTTGGCCAAGTCTGGTTACATTCTTGATCATTTCCTGAAATATATTGAGATAGCAGTGAGAGAAAAGAAGCCAATTGTTCTTTTGATGGGTGTCTCTGGTTATACAGAGAGAGGGAAAGCCCTTGCCAAAGACCTGTTAATCTCTAAGAGCCTATAATTCAAAATACTCTTTTTACCAATGAGTCACATTTTGGAGTAAAATTTTCTGAGCTCCTTCAAGGCTGTTACCATAAGAATCCAGGATTAAACGTATCATAATTGAAAGTGAGAAAACCAGGTATTTTATAACTCCTAGAAGCAATATTACCAAGTTGAAACTGAATCTAAGCAAACATCTCAATAACAATTCAAGTTTTTAAGAAAAAATTGTTCCTTCAGTAATTTGAATGGCATCACAAGGAAGAAGAAAGACAAGGAAAAAAATAGTTCCTACCACTAGACAACTAACTTGATTTTTGCAATGTGGTAAGAGCATGGAACAAAAGAAGTCAGGAGTTGGAGAAAAGAGATCATTCTAAATTAACTGAGATCTAAGAAATATAAAAACCAACTTGCAACTTGAGTGGGTACTAATTTAAACAAACTGATTTAGACAGACTTTTTTGAGAAATTGAGAAAATATGAATATGAACTACTATTAAACATAAAAAAATTCTAATTTGCTTAAATAGGTATTGGTGTGAAATTGTTCAAATAAAGAAATATTTTAGTAATTTTGAGAGATGTTTCTAGGATTGTATAGGAATGGAATGGCATAGAGTCATTGCCTTAAACAATTTGCAAAAAAAATGACAAAGCAAATATGTTGAAAAATAATTGAATCTACATACCAGACTTGTGAGGCTCTCTTAACTTTTCTATACTTTGTAATGTTGCCTATATTTGGAAATTTTGTATTTAAAAAAATCTAAGTTAATAAACTAATTATTCTGCCAACGTGATTTCAAAAAATATCGTCAGTGCCCCAGCTGGTTCTGTGTACTCTGTATGCTTCCCATTGTATCAACTATGCAAATGATATCTGTACATAAAAAGGTAAATATGACATGAAAGATAAAAAAAACTCAGAAGCAAAAACAGAGCTTGACTAGAACATTCTTTAATTGAACTCCTTGCTCACAGTTATATGTGATTGTTTATTTTAATGACTTCCTTTTGGACAATTCCAATGGATATTTTCCTGTCTTCACCTTATACAACCTCTCATCAAATTTGACCACTGGATTCTTCCTAAACCCTTCCTTCCTCAGTTTTTATGATATGTCACTCTTTTTTTCTCCTGTTTTACACTGTCATTTTGTATTTGCTATCTCCTTCTAGGAGGATTCTTTGGGCTTTTTTGCTAGCATCTATTTGCTTCCCTGCTACATACTCTCTTATGGTGATTTTATAAACTCACATGGCTTTAAATGCCATATATGAAATGATAATTCCCAAATATATATTTCACCTAAACTGTAGCATTAAACAACTCATTAATTACTTAGCACTTCCACTCAAATGTCTCATAAGCATGACAAAACTAACAAAACAGGCTCCTGATTCTCCCTCCTTTTTCCAACCAAAAACTCACTCCATTAGTTAATAATCCTGTTTTTCCCTAATCTTTCATATCTCAGTGAATTCTTAGACCCACCACCCAATTATTTTACCATAAATTCCTCCCATTAATCACCAACCATATACCTACAAACACATATATGTAACTTGTCATTTATAAGTTCTGGTGTCTTAACTTAAAAATATATTGTAAAGTTTTCTACATCTCTCCAACTCTATACCATCAACCTCAGTCTAATCCATCATCATTTTTATTTTAAAAAGCTACAATGACCTCCTAAGATGTTTCTCTTTTCACTCTTGCTCCATCCAATTTTTTTTTTTCCCATGGGATAACCAGATTGATCTTTTAAGAATGTAATCATGCAATGAACTTGCTACCTAAAACTCTCCACTTAGACTTCGCACTTAGAATAATGCCCACACTCTTTCCCATAGCCTGCAGAGCGCTAAATAATCTGGTCCTTGCCAAACTCTTCCACCTGCCGTGTGCTGCTTCTCTTTGTTTAGTGTATGCCTACACACAGGCTTTCTAACAGTTGTTAAAATACATCAAGTCCTTGTCTTCCAAATTTTGAAGAAATATTAAGGCTTTGGGGATATGTTGAGAGCTTACAGATTGGCTTGTAAAACCAAACAGCCAACATATTCAATAAATTTTTAATTCCTTAACCATTTATTGGTGTAAGGAAACAGCATAGTACATCTGAGCCAGCCAAATTCCAAGCCTTTGAAATTGCAACTTTGTTTCCACGTTAGAAAAGTCCTCTTAAGTATCACCTCAAACTCAGTTTGACCCCATTTTCTGGGACTAAACTTGACCTAGAACAGAAGAAATTTAACACCTCATCTACTTATACTTAATCTTATTGCTGCTTATTCAAACATGATGATGTTTCAGTTATATAATATGTAAAAGTTAACTTTGACAAGTCCTTCGCACTTCACAAGACAATGATTTTTTTTAATGATAATATGCAGTCTTTGCCCTTAATGAGCTCTCAGGTTCAAATTCCCCATTCCTATCCCTCAGCTCCATGTCTTTTATTTTAAGATCCTGTCCCTATCTGTTCACTCCATCCAAATACCCAATCTTATAATCGCTCTTCAACTGTGAATACTGTTTTACTCTTTCTCTTCTGGAATCTGACCAGTAGGTCTTTTTCTAAGTGGGAAGGCCTCTGTTATATTGTCAGTTTCTCTTCCAGAAATAAGGGATTTATCCCTACAAAAGATCTTCCAGATTTTGGCTCAGCTCCAAAATAGCAACTGGGTACTTAGTGAATTGCCTAATGTGACTTATTAGTGATGTGCCCTTTATTGCTTCAGCTTCAACTTTGCGCTTTCTCTCTTCCTAGCTTCCTAGTATTTGCCATGGTAGTAAACAAAAGATGCTACTCTTCACAATTCCCCATCGATTTAAAAAATACAACATAACAGTGATAATTTGTGAAATAATTATTCCACAAAACTTCCTATTTCATATATAAGATATAAGACTGTAATTTATTTATAGAAATTGAATACATTGGAGATTATGCCTCTCTAACAGATTAAAGAGTCCATGTTCTTTAAGTTTTTGATAAAGGTAATCTGAAGAGATAACTAGTATCAATAATTTGCCAAGGCATGGGTTCCATCTTTCAAAATACTTTGTAAATAATCCAATTTTAGGTGAAGGAGCTGATTTTAAAGTGAATATGTTTACCAGATTTACAAATTCAGATATTCACATGAAGTTGTAAATTCAAATGAAGAATGTACCCAGTTGATTGCTTTAAATTTGCAACTATAGAGTTTTTCCTGGAAAGCAACATAACAAGGAGATATATTAGAAAGAAAATGGGAGGACAGATTAGTTTTAATCTGGTATTCAACATTTTTATCTTTATGATTATATTAGTTTCCTATAGCCACTCTAGCAAACTACCACAAACTTACAGGCTTAGAACAATATACATTTATTCTCTTATAGATCTGGTGGTCATAAGTCTGAAATCAATTTCAGTGAGCCAAAACCAAGATGTCAGCTCTCCTCTGAAGGTGTTAGGGAAGCATCTGTTTCCTTGTGGTTTGCAGCTTCTTAAAAGGAATAGGACCTGTATATCTTTGGGTCTACCCAAAGACTATTCAGCCTACCGCAATGACCTTGTGTAACTTTTAACCTCGGTTTCTTCTTCTATAAAATGAGGCTAATCAGGATATTTTGAGAACTGAATAAAATTAAATCTTCAAAACACCTAAGAAAATGCCTAAAAGTGATAGAAACCAAACGAAAGTAGTCATGTCACAGCCTTTTTATTTACTATAAAACCTCTTCTTGATGCTTTATATAACCACAATATTTCAAGAGAAAGTGTTGTTTAGAAAAAATAAAATATTTTCCAACTTTGTTTTATATGTGACTGTATGCCATTGCTCTTTAAGGTATACTACTTCTCTGACTTTTCCACTTTTGTATTTTGAATTATTGGAGGTTTTAGCATATCAAGAAAAGATAATCAAATCTTTGCTTGTCCAGACATAACACCACAAAGGCAAATGCCAGCATACTTACTAATGTTCCAAAAATTGGTTTTGAGTGCATTGATGAGAATTATTTGGACCTTGCATTTGGAATTGCAGACATCTTTGTTTTATCTTAAACTTATCAGCTAAGTCATCACTTCCATTATATATAGCGTTAGATTTAGTGATAATAATACTGACGGTCAGAGTAAGCTTAAGGAGAAACTTATCTCTCTTAAACCAGTCTAAATTATATATCTCAAGGTCTCTGAAAGTTATTAAGATGGCTGAAGATTTTTCAGGACAACTGAAGTAGAGAAAACTGTCAAATTGGTACAGACACTTGAGAGAGAAGTTACCTCTTAGTGAGAGAGAGACATTGATTAAGACATATCAGCTTACTCTCATCAGAGACCTAAACCAGGGTTTGGAACAATAGATTCACATCACAAGAGCTCAAAAACTAATCGCATGCTTTTGATCATAAATAGCATCAACTATCCCATACTAGTGTTTATATATAATACTGTACTTTCGAAAGAGCCTAGAGGGAAGTAAAACTAAGGGGAAATCAAGCAGGGAGGAGGGGAGGAGAGGGGAGGTACAAAAATCTACCCAACGGACACAATGACTACTATTTGGGTGATGGCACACTTACAGTAGCCATGACTCAAGCCTCACAAAAGCGATCCATGTAACCGATAACATTTGTACCCCCTTAATGTTTTGAAATTTAAAACAAGAATATTAGAATTAGAAGATTTTCTTTTCCTAAAGCACGTTTTCATATAAACAATGTCAATGCCTGAGTGGAAATTTAGACTGTATTTTTATATTGCCAAATCCTTGGGAACAATATTTATTTGTTGTGAAATGTATCCTGAAATATTTGATTCCTAGATATTACATGGCTGGAAACTTCTCATTATTCAAATCTTAGCTGAGATGTCATCTGCTAGAAGAAGCCTTTTATGAATACCTGTTCAAAATTAGTTTTTCCACCCAGTTACTCTCTGTAATGTTACTCTATTTTACTTTCTACATAGCATTTATGTCTTTACGAAATTACCTACTCATTACTGTCTGTCTTCCGACAGCCTATAAGCATGAAAACAAAAATCTCTATATCTCAAGTGCCTAACTTATATCCACTAGGCACTGAATAAATACTTGTTGAATAAATGAAAAATACATTCATAGAGGTAAAAATATTTTTTGGGATTTTGGAATTTTATGATTGCCTGTTGGCTAATTTAGTTATGTTTTTAGGATTAGCAAATTCTTTAACAGCTTTCAATACTCAACAGATTACCTGAAGCTTGGCAAATTCAAAGAGCATTAAAGATCATTACTCTCAAAGGACCCTGGAATGCAATGCAAGAACTAATTACAAAAGAGCATCCTGGGGTTTAATTTTTCTATAGAAACGTGACCTAACTATCAAGAGTCCTACCCTAGACAAGTGTTCTTTAACTTTTATATTGAGACAAAGTAGCAGGGAAAGACTATTCATTTTTCCTTTTGGAATCTTCTATGATAGAAAGGGCATTAATTGACTCAGACATACGTTGTAGGTTAATTGGTCTGAAAGAGATTTTTATATTTTAGTGAGATGCTCTGTGTGTCTTTCTCTAAAGAATACTATTAATAGTTCCTAATTGTTTATTTCTAAAATTTAACCCTTGCCTAAATGAATACTTTCACTCCCTTCGGTACCAGTGCAGCAAAAAACATGGACTATTCCAGCAGGTATATTAATCCATACTTAAGGTTGAGTTTATTGTTCTGTTAATTTGACTAGTCATTCCACTAACGTACTAGAAGAACAAATAGAGAAAACTGTCAATAGGTGCAGGAATAAGTGTTGTGATTTTGCCTGCTAGTAGTCAACATTCAAACTTTCCCTAATTAAAAAAAAAAAAAAAACCACCCGTTTCCCACTCTCAATACTTACAGTTTTGAAGGACTGAGTCAACTCTCAGTTCCAGAAGTAGGCCTTAATTAATATAAGATAATCGCCAAATTCCACCTCCTACCCCCAAGCTAGCACATGGAAGAGAACAGAGATAACATTATTATGATCCTGAATCAAACCTTATTTGAAACTAGTCCCATCCCTGGATCAATAAATGTCCTTTTTGCATCAGTCATATGGGTGAGTTCTCTTCCACATGCAGCTAAAACATTACTAATTAATATTCCAGCCCATGTTTTTGCATGTAAGGCTATGAACTTTCATAAGAAGATTATGTTTAGGACCAAAGGCTGGACATAAAATTAGAATAAATATATCTCAGGGTTTTAGAAGATTCCCTATGGCACATTTCCTTAATATGGCTGAGATCAAGCACAGGATTCCCCACTCCTACAAAAAGTTACGTGCACTTAAAATATTTAAACATGAGAAAAACACAAATGAACGTATGTATTTTATAGATAGATAAATAGAAAGGATAGAAGTAAAGGAAAATAGTGAAAGTAATTTGCTAGCTTTAAAAAAACTCACTGAGAATAAGGCCAAGCTGTTATGCAAACAAGCATAGCTAATTACAAAGATCAGGACCTTGCACATATAAAACAACAGAATTGTGCTTTATTAATGTTTTTAAGTCATATGATCATTTAAAGAGAAAGAAAGTCATGAGAAAAGAACCCTTTGGCATTGGCTCTCTAGGATGAAACTAATATATTTTCAAGGCAGGAACGCCAGTCAGTTAGTGAAAGGAAGGTCTCCTGATGTCTGATTGCAGCCAAGCCCAGGCAAACAAATGAACTAATATTAATAACTCTTGATATATTCACAGCTGTCTTCTCCTCAATATTGTAAGCTCCTTGAGGTAGGGTTTAGTCACAGACATCTTCATAGCCTCAGCATCTTGCTCAGTGCCTGGTACAGAGAAGATACAGAATAAAGTACAGGGTACCTGAATTAATGAGCATGTGAGTGAATGAATGAGTGAATGGATTATTTAGCACCTACTAAATTTAAGATATTGTCAATTTGAGCTTGCTTATATCTTTAAAAATTTAGGTCACTAAAATAATAAATGCCCTTTAGATACTCATTTGAAAAATTTGAAATAAACTGCAGAGTTGCATATTCTATCTCTTTACAAAAATATTCATTGTTATATGGGGCATGCCCATTTACAATAATTCTGCTATTTGAACATCATCCCAGAAAAAGAGTGAAACTGCCTATTAAAGTAGACATCTAATCTACATTCAACATTCCTGAAATATGATAAATAAATGAATAATGAAAAAATCCTGTAACTTTCTAGTAGGAATAAGCTCAGGTGAACCAAGGTAGCAATCAGCAATTTTTAATAATATTTAAATATTTATAATATTCATTATTTTCTCATGCAACTTAATGCCCTTTTTTTGTTTTCCATCTGAAAAATGTCTAAAATTGTGAGTATGTTCTAAAAGATGAGATGTATTTTTAGAAGCAAGTATTTCTACTAAGAAGCTAGCACTTTTTCAACTCTCTTTTGGGAAATAAAATAAACTGAATGTATTACTGAAATATATAAAGATGTTATCCCATGATTGTGAAGGTTTTTGAGACCCAAAAAGAAAGTTATTAGGAATTCTGAAGGCGGATTTAAACTGAGCACAGCAGAATTTAGAATGCCCTTTGAACCTCATGCTTTTTATTCTCATAATATACCAAAGTGGCATATAAGGGTTTTAAAGAAGTAATTTCCATTAAATTGAAAAATTAAAATCTTTTGCACTTGGCTGTAAACAACCCAAGATTCTTAGCTTTAGTCTAGACCTAATTCATTTAGACTCTTCAAACCAATTCTCTGAGCCTGAACTTTTAAAAAGGCAGAATAGAAACTAAGATTAATAGAGTTACTGTCCAATAATCTTAATTTTAATAGAAACTTGTATTTGTATAGCTTCTTAGAGTTCAAGAAGAACTTTCCTATGCCTTATCTAATTGAATTTCTACATACCCTATGTGAAAGTCCTAATAATGGTCCTCTTTGACCACTTATGGGTAAATGACTTATTCACTGTTTCATATTTTGTTAAGTACAAAATTTCATCAACCTTTCGCAGAAGGATCTTTCTACCACAAAATACCCTATGTATGTAAATGCTCATAACATGAATAGATATTGCCAACTCTATGACACCTGCTATGAAGAGAAAATGGAATTATTCATGCCAGTCTATAATAAGATGCAGCTACAGGAATGATATTCATGAAGGTACATTTTGCTCCAATTATCGTTTGATTAAATTCTTTGTTAACAATTACATCACCATCTATTGCTGCATAATAAACCACTTCAAACTTATAGGCTTAAAACAACAGTATTGATTTGTTTTGCTCACAAATGTGCAATTTGCTCAGGTGATAATGATGTGAACAAATTGTTTGTGCTTCAGCAGTGCAAGGTGAGGGGTGCCAACTAGGGATCAGAGGATCTACTCACTGACGTAGCTCCCAGGTTGAAGCTGGCTGTCAGCTAGAAATTTAGTGAGGCAGTTAGGCAGATGCTCTATTCCTCCAAATGGGACTCTGCTTGGGATTCTTTATGGAATAGTGACTATTTTCAAAGAGCAAGCATACCAAGAAAGCTAAGCAAAAACTGGATCAACTTTTATGATCTAGTCTTAGAAGTCCCATAGAACATGTCTGCCATGGTTGTAAGCCTGCCCAGATTCAAAAGAAGGGAACCATAGAATTTCAACAATTGTTTTTTTCACATGTCTCACTAATAACTACCTCTAGCTACTTAAAATAATGATTATTGGTACTAGAAAAATAAATTAGTCAGTGAAAAGTCAGTCTTAATTGAGTTAAGAGAGTCAATTTTTGACTTCTTGGTGAGTCTATTTCTTTAGTTAATAATATTTTATCTGTTTACATAATGAAAATAGAATTTCTAATTTAGCCAATATTTTATTATGAAAATGTTTAAAAACATAGAAGTAGGAAAAAAAACAGTAAACACTTATACTGTTGACATTTAATCGTGTCAAAATTTTTGAATATTTTCTTTTTATCTCCCTCACTCCTGAACCATTTGAAAATAAGTTATAGCACCATATTTTATCCATAATACTTCTCCTTGAAGTTCTTAAGAATAAGGACTTTCTCCTCTATAACTACAATATAATTAACATCTTTAAGAAAATTAACTAATACATGGTGTCTACTAAAATTTTCCCACATGCTCCAAGAAAGAATTTCTATCAATTTTTACATTTTGTTGTGTCTCTTTAGTTTCTTTTTAACTGCCTCACGTATTTATTGTTCCATGACATTGATTTTCTCATATAAAAATAAGATTAATAATTTGTCATAGAAAGTTTTAAATCAATAGAAGTTACAACCTTTAACAAAATATTATACCTTATCAGCTGTTCCTCCTAACAATGTTGAAACATTGTAATACTGCAAGTGATTTAAAAGCAAGAATCTTTAAAGAGTCTCTTTCTCTCACAGTTTAGAACACACACACACACACACACACAGACACGAGGAAGCATTGACTTCAGCCTGATTGGTTAAAACTATCACCATTCTTTCACTCATATATTCAACAATGCATTAAACACTTAACTGATGCTAAGTGTAGAAATAAAAAAAAATCATCAGGGTTTTATATCAATTCAAATTTGGTAATGATAAAACATTGCTTAGACCAAAATGCAATGCTCCTCGATATTTTCCAAATCAAGCAAATTATATTTATTTTTGTTTTTTAAATCAATCTAAGTGCAATAAACTGCACCTATTTAAAGTATACAAATAGTTGTGTTTTGACGGATAAACATAAGGAAAAAAGAGCTACAATCAAGATGCAGAATGTTCCATCATCCCCAAAAGTGCTGCCTCATCATTCAGCAGTCTACCCCTCCCTCTACTCTCAGCTCCAGACAACCACCTATCTGCTGTCGCTATAGATTAGTTTGCATTTTCTAGAATTTTGTATCAGTGGAATTATACCATGAGTATTTTTTATATTGAACTTTCTCACAAATAATGATTTTGAGATTTATCCTTAGTGTTACAATATATTTTGTTGCTTTACAGTTGCTTGGTAGGATTTTTTATTTGGCTTATTTCTTGTTTGGGCCTACTGTGAATTAAAGCTAAAATAAACGTTAACAAACAAATATTTGTGTGCAAGTGTGTTTATATTTCTCCTGGGTAAATATCCTAGAGTGGAATGTTTGCCGGATGTTTAACTTTATAAAAAGTTGCCACAACTGTCTTCCAAAGAATAATTTAATATCTTACATAGCATTGTATGAGAGCTCCAGATGTTTCACATACTTTCCAAAATTGGATATACCAAAACTGGATATTGTAAGCCCTTTTAATTTGAGACAGTCTAATAAATGTGCAGCATCTTAATAAAGATTTAATTTGCATTTCTCTTTGACTAATGATACTGAGCATAATTTCATATTTAATGGCTAATCATAGATCTTCATTCGTGAAGTAACTGTTGAAATATGTCAACCATTGCTTTTCCACCCATTTTTAAACTATTTGTCTTTTTTTTAATTTTAGTTTTAAATGCATTTTACACAGAAATACAGATCCCTTCTTAATTGTGGAAGAGAAAATATTTTAAATTCTTTGAATTCAAATTTGTAATTTTATTCTTTTCTGATTCTTCATCTTTTCTTTTCTACTTTTTTGTACCCGATCTAAGACACAATTTGGCCTCCTCAAGGTAGATTGTCCAATAAAAATTTTATTTTTTTTTAGAATTTATTTTAGATCTATGATCCATTGAAACTTAACTATTTCTTGTATGGCATGAGGTAAGCGTAACTTTATTTTTTTCTAACAGATAACAGGTCTTTTCAGTACTGTTTGTTGAATAGACTTTTCCCATTGACTTGAATTGCTACCCAGTCAGATGTCAATTGATCATATCTGAATGAGTTTATTTCTGGATTCTTTTCATTAAGTGATATCTCCCTCTCTCTCTCTTGACAATACCACATTGTCTTGATCACTTAGCTTTATAGGAAATCTTGAACTCAAATTGTATAAGCCCTCTGACTTTCTTCTTACGTTCAATAGCTATTTTGTTTTTTATACATTTTCAGAAAATACCAGAAACAGCTTATTGATATCCCTCTTTAAAAACCTTCTGCAATTTTTTTGTATTCTGTATATATTTCAACATTTATTTGGTCTTTAATTTTCCTCAGAAATGATTTATAGTTTTATTATAAAATATTTGCATGTTTTGATTAAATTAATTCTCAATTCTTTTATGTTTCATGCTACTGTAAAAGAAATTCATTTATCAGTTATTTGCTGCTACTCTAAAAAATTACAACTGTGAATCTTATATTAATCTGGTGTCCTACAACCTTGCTAACTTCACTTATATTTTCCAGGAGTGGTTTTGAAGATTCCTTAATGTTTTTACGTAAATCTTTAAATAATCTATAAACAGAAACAGTTTCATGTGTTTCTTTCTAGTCTTTATGCTTTTTGTTTAATTGTTCTTTTTAATTTTTTGTTTGTCTACCTCACTTCAATGGCTAGCTAGGATGTCCAGTATAATTTTGAATAAAAGCGCTGTCTTGTTCTCAATGTGAAAGAAAAAAAATTGAATATTTCACCATTAAGTATGATGTTAGCTGTAGATTTCAAATAAATGTCCTACATCGGATCTAGGAATCTCCTGTTTGTAATTTGCTAAGAGTTTTGTTTTTGCTTTTATTTTATTAATCATGAATGGGTATTGAATTTTGTCATTTTAATAATCATATATTTTCTTCATTATTCTAATATAAAAATGATCTTAATTATTTTTGTAAATATTAAGCTATTTACCCATTCCTGTAATAATGTTCTATTTGCTTATGATATTATGCTTGTTTTATGTTGCCAGATTCAATTTGCTAATCCTTTTGTTTAGTATTTGAGAGATCTATGTTCACAATCTTGACCCGTTATTTTATGTTTTGTAAACTTTGTCAATTTTGGCATCAGGGTAGTGTTTTATCAAATTTGTTAATCTTTTTGATAAACATGATGTGTATTAATTGTCTATCTTCCTTGTCTTTGTTCTGTTTCATAAATTTTGCTTTTATTGCAATTATTTACTTCTTCTTACTTGAAGTGGATTTGCTTTGATCTTTTTCTAGGATCTTACAGTGAAAACCTCAGCAATTATTTAGTATGTTTTCTTTTCTCATAATTTCTAAGCATTACTTTGCTTTCCATAAATTTTGATGTTATATTTTCATCACTATTATGTTTGAAATACTTTATTTCCTTTGTGATTTCTAGAAATACTCTTTGTCTTGAAGTCCATTTCATTGGATATTAATGTAACATTCCAGATTTTTAAGATTATTTGAATGTTATGTCTTTTTCATCCATCCAAACACTTCTGTGTCTTTATATTGCTTCTTCTAGATAGTATGTAATCAAGTCCTTTTTGCTTTCTGCATTCTTATATTCACTAACTTCTTTTTGGAGTGTGAAGTCAATTAACTTTTAATATGATTATTAAAAGCATTAGATACAGATTTAATGTTTGTTTTCAGGTTTTCCCCTGTGGTGGTTTCTGTTACTCCTTTGTTTCACTTTTCTTCCCTTCTTTTGGATTATTTAAATCATTTTGAATACTTGTTTAATTTATCTCTTAAATTTTTGGTTATACAGCTTTGCAATTTTTTTAAAGTTGTTACTCTGGGAATGCCACTCTATTTTCTTAACTTTTCAAAGTATATGCAGTCATATTTCCCTAATTCTTCTTGTGTCAGCAATTTTGAATTTTTCCTGGATATTATTATCTGCTCTTGTATTCTAAGTTGATTAGATTCTAGCTTCAAATTTTGTTCTTTGGTCAGTAGCTCAAATCTCAATTCAATTTATTTGTCTCTAACCGTACCACTTGGAATATGTCCCACATCTACATAGTTCAAAAGACAGGGGCAGATGTTGGCAATCATCAAACACAGAACCTGGAACGCCCCTTCTCAGGCTTTCCCATTTCCAGGATTTTCAATCTATTCACTTGGCAGTAGTCACAGCTACCATAAGTTCTGTTCTCCAATTCCTCACGCCAGAAACTTAGCAGACTTTCTATTACAGCTTCTGCCAATGCACACTATCATGGACCACCCTCAGATTAAGTCTATCTAAATGGCTAACTCGAGCTGGACCATTTCCAAGTTTTAACTTCTCCCCAAAATCTGCATATCTTTGTTCACTGTCTAGAAATTTCAAAGGGTCATTTTGATATTTTATCCAGATTTTACTATTTTTATCTGAAGAAAGTGCTTCTTTTAGGAGCTTATGCTGATCTTGACTTTTTGAAATGCTCAAGGCTTTGTCTTTTATGATGTCTCACATACTGGATTTGGCTAATTGTTCCCTAAGCATGTTTATTTCTCTATTCCCTGTATTTTTTGTTTGTTTGTTTTAGACAGAGTCTCACTCTGTTGCCCAGGCTAGAGTGCCGTGGCATCAGCCTAACTCACAGCAACCTCAAACCCCTGAGCTCAAGCGATCCTTCTGCCTCAGCCTCCAGAGTAACTGGGACTACAGGAGCATGCCACAACACCTGGCTATTTTTCTGTTTTTAGTAGAGACGGTCTCACTCTTGCTCAGGCTGGTCTCCAACTCCTGAGCTCAGGCGATCCTCCAGCCTCGGCCTCCCTGAGTGCTAGCATTATAGGTGTAAGCCACCGTACCCGGCCCCTGTATTTTATTAAATGTGGATATATGTTTAGAGGCTTCATTAAATTTAGGTTAAACATTTCTTAGGTAAGAATAATTTTTATATGCTGTTATGCACTTCAGATTGTATCACATGGCGAATAATATCAGGTGTCTTTTTATAAGTGAAGCTATCATGATTAAGGTACTCACTGCCAGTTCTGTCCATTGTAAAGACAAAATGCTGTCCTTGCAAAATCTGATATGTTCTACCTTGGCACTGTGCACAATATTGTGTTTCCCACAACATTTTTCTGAAAATCTTTGCTTGAATCAACTATTACAGTGGAAAGTGAAAAATGGTGATTTTTTTCCAATTCTATCACTTCTTTATTTATTAGTTGATGTTACAGATTTTTATTTATTCAAAATGTGACAATTAATTATAATTATTAATTACAGGTGGAAGATCTATAGCAGAGAGTCATCAAGACAATAGGTTCAGGAGGTAGCTTCTAGAAATATCCTTAAGAGTAGTGGGAGACAGATATAAGGATACTAGGACATGTCCAGTGCTGAGATCAGAACACAAAAATAGGCCGTTCTCAGGGTACAAAATTAACCAAAAAATCTGAAAGAAACCACTTGCCAGATTGAGATCTCAGACACTAATTAGCATTTACATATCTGTGATTAAAATTATAATAAAAATAAAAGTGACTCTGTTTGAAAATTGTGACTTAACAATACCTAATAAAGCCTTGGAATATGGTGGTAAGCATATGTGTAAACACCCCATGGCCTTTTATTAAGAGAGCATAGACATTTATTTTATAGACACTACTAAACAAAGGGAAAAGGGAAGAGAGCAGGAGAGATGGAGAGACAGAGAGAGAGGAAATGTATTCTGATTGATCTTTAAGAATTTCAGTGAAAAAATAAAATTGATATGACAGATTTAGACAATTGATAAATAACTTAGTTAATATGTGTGTATTTGTGTGTTTAAAACTTCTCAGAAATGGAGGAGACTTTTAAAGTTTTCTAGATCAATGATTCATTTGATATTTGTTAAAGCAATTGAGCCGTGACTCACTGAAAATTTCCCAGAAAATATTCCATTCCCTCCAGGGGCAATCTATCTCATCTTTAGGCAGCTTGATTGCCTTGCATTTTAAATATAAAATACATCATTGTTTAGCATTCGCACAGTTATCGCGGTTTCAAACAAATAAATATTGAGCATCTACTACATTGCAGTGTGCTGACTCAAGTACTAGGTTCCATATAGATTATAGAAACAATTCCTTTTCTATATGACAGCACTTTAAATACTTGCATTGATGAGTGAAGATTTTAGTGCAGCCACAACTTGGAATAAAGATGTCATGGTTATATTTCTTGGAGAAGATTCACTTCATTTTCAAGAGAAAATAAGGTATACTTATATGTTATACATAAGATATCTTATATATTTATTACAAATTTATAATTATCATGTTTGTAATGAAGTGAGAACTTCAGTGGAATTGATTTTTTTGAAACTGTTTATCATCACTGTTTATGATAAATTAATGTTCATAAATTAAGAATTAGTAGAAATAATTAACTCTCTTTTTATATTGGAGTCTTTGGCTAAGAGTTAAGAGTTAAATTAAGGCTCTAATATGATATTTACATTATTAAAATCAAATATATACAGATATTTAATATTTTAAAATAAAACAGCATTGTTAAGTTTCAGTATGAAGTAAAATTATTAGCACTCTTGCCTTCCATAGCAGTTGACTGCACATACTTCTCGATCGCTAAATGACCTCCCACTGCATTTAATCGAATGTTGTTCTGACAGCTGTAATCAACCATAAAATGTTACCCACAGAAAACAGACTAAAACCTTCAGATCATTTTGCATAAATATTCAACATTGTCATAAACAATAAGCTTTGTTTGCAATGTTGCTCTTGCCCTCCCGCAACCCCATTTGTGCTTTTCAAATACAACTGAGCTTCACAATAAAAAGCTTGCTAGAATATGATTAATTAACATTCATTTTCCCCAACAATAGGACCTTCCTATTCAGAAGTGGAAAACAAGCAAGAATATCCTTGCTGAACAAATTAGGCCAGAAAATCTCTTTCACAAAATAAAAAAGGTATATAAATTTAGCACTCAGGTATTCAAATGGAAAATATATACCTGTTGATATACTGCCTACTCTGACAGAAATACTTACACAAAAGCCATAGTAATAAAAGATTAGGCAAGAATTCCATTATGCTTTATTTCCGTGAAGTCAGGCAATTAAGTGTGCTTGACATAGGTATACTTGTGTGGGCTCTATCTCCACACACCAGCTGGCTAACTGTCATGGATGGCTAAAAGAAATATGACAATTTCAAACCACTCTGTCCTAGTAAGCAGTTTTGGGATCCTTTACCTTAGCAATTTAACATTGGGAAAACACTCATTGGTAGCAGCACTCACCAGAAACACCGTAATAATACTTGCACCTATACAAAGAAGAGAATTCTGAAAGTCTACTTTCTGCTAATTGCTATGATTGCTTTTGGTGCTAGGTATGGAAGCAGAGACATTCAGAGCCAAAAAGTGTCCAATGTCTAGACAGGACAAACAGGCTCGAGACAAAAGCAAGGGCAGTTGTGCAAGTGATTTGAGGGAAGACAACAGCCTCACACCTATTTGTTCCAGGTTGGGGCTCATGCAAACAAAAACACCTGAGATAGGTGAGCTTCAGTAAGCACAGATCACCCTAGTTATCTTTGTATCTCAAGCACTGAACTTCATGCCTGACTCAGTACATTTCTTACCCTTATTGGGACTTCCCATCACCATGTGGACTTTATTTAATTTAGAAAATGTTCATAATATCTGAATTGTCCGCAGACATATATAGAAAATAGTTCGATATCTCTAATTATCTTTTATGTTTGTTTGTCTCCCTAATATAAAGCATTTCCTTTCATTTTAATAGGTAAAAGTGACTGCAAGGATATAAAAAAAAGAAATTCATAATAGTTGAGCTACAGCTATCCCTAAATCACTGAAGGAGATTTCAGTGACCAAGATTTTGATCCTGAGTATTATAACTAGATGACAGGGTTCTGCTTTGTTTTGTTTTACTCTCAACTTAGTTTATCATTAACAACAGTAGTATTTCCAGCTTAAATCATTTAATATCTAACATTTGATCATATAAATAAATAGGATAAGTATATATGAATAAAAGTAAAAGACAAAAGTTAAATTACTAATTTTAACTTTTGTTTTAAACTTCCTTTCAAATATATTTTAAATTGAATCTCTAATAAATATATATTAATTGTATTCCTTACCCATTCACAGCCAATGCCCTAAATTTTAGGAAACTCTAATGTTGCAGAAAATTTTGAAAAGAAAATCACCAATTACATTGATCTGATCACCACTATATGTATCAAAACACCAACAATGTACCTCATAAATATGTACAATTATTACATGTCAAAAAAGTAAAATAAAAATTAACAATATTAAAAGTCACCTGAAATATTACCTGAGAAACAATCACTATAAAAATATTGGTAGAATAATTAACTGATGTACATTTAATAAATTATTGGATGTAGAACAAATAGTGCTCTGCAAATAAAATATGCACTATAGATCTTGCCTGTTTTGTATACTATATTTTATGTTTGGTAAGCAATGTTTTTCACTTAAAAATATGGTCTGAATATTACCTCATGTCATGAAATATCTTGTAAAAACATTGTATTTAATGTTGAATAGCAGTCCATTATATGAATATACCTAATTTTATGTAACCAGGTCAACTAAATGGAAGTTATACACAGCATTAAAGAGTTAAAAGGACACCATCAGGGAAGAAAAAAAGGAACGAACTCTACAGAGTAGTAAATAATTAAACATCGTGATAAATGACACAAGAATTGAAAGTTGATCTAGATCCAGATTTTGTTTTCTATTTTAAATCATGAGTTGGCAGAAATTTGCTGTTTTGGTCTGGTCAGTTTGAATGACTCCTCTCAATGCTGATTACAAATTTCTAAATAACACTCCCATCTTTGCTTACAATGTCAGCTTCCCTATTAACCTTCTAAAATGATTTGAAAAAGCAATTCAAGCATTGCATTCAGTACCAATAGTGCTTTGTAGTATGCAGAAAATTTTATCTTCTCTCTCAAATGCATCATCTTTTATTGAATATAAGAAAACATTAAAAACAAGAATTGTACCCTACTTTATTGTATATCCTCAGCTTCTTTATTACCACCAAGCCAACAGTAGCTATTACATTTTTTAATTATTTGCAAAAAAAAAAATGAAGTAGAAGGCAAATTTGTTTAATAGGGCTCTCTGTTTGATTCAAACTACAATTTTTATTATATTAGGTAAACTTTGCCATGAATAATTTCTTCTTATTTAATTTTATTTGTCTCAGTATTATTTGCTTCTCTGAAAGAATTTCTTAAAGAGCTGGACATTAGCTGTGTTTGTAATTGTGGTAATCACATTTTTATCTTTACCATTCTTCAATAGATTTCAAGATCCATTAGCTATTCATGACATCAGCTATCTACACTCTTAGACCCTCTTTTAAGGCAGGATTCATATACACCCCAATATTTGTGTACCTTTTTTATTTTGGGGCTCTCAAGTACCCATATGTAGTTATGAAAACTAGAAGAGCAATTATGAGAGAAATGGCATTGGTATCGACCAATTTAACATTACTTGGAGCAGTGAATCTCTGTGAGACATTTATAAACTAAGATATCATGGTACTGTACCTGAAAGACTAATTTCTAATGATGTTCTTTTGAAAAGGAATGCAAAAAAATCCTAAATTTAAACTTGAGTGCCAATAAAAAACAAATTGAATTTTTTGTGTCTCAGCACTTAACAGCTCCCTGATGGTCTTTAAACTAATATCCATCATTATTAAGGGATAGCTTCCAATTTGTAAACCAGATACTTTTGTCATTAAAAAAATCTGAGTTGTAAAAAAGCATTGTAAAGTTGCATACAAAATGTAAATATTATTGTAGGAGCATAAACCCTTTTCTTCAAAGTTATCTCTAGTCTCAATTTCACCCTTTCTGCTAGAACCAAAGACTATCCTCATGATCATTATGGATGTTTTTACCATTCTACAATCCAAAATTAGCATGATCAACACTACAGTCACCCCCAAAAGAAATCATGAGACCCTCAAAATCAGACACTAATTTAAATGAAATGATTAAATCAATGGAGAAAGAATTCTGAATATGGATTGTAAGAAAACTTAATGGAATTGAAGAGAAAATTAAAGAGAAAAGAGCCCAACAAAAAGAAATCACAAGAGCAATTCAAGAAATGAATTAAAAATTCTCTAAAGAAATTGAAATATTATGAAAAAACCAAACAGAATATTGGAAATGAAGGAGGGATTCAAAGAACTTCAAAACACAGTGGAAGTCTTAAAAATAGAATGAATCACACAGAGGAATCTCAGAGCTTGAAGATAATGTCTATGTGCTGAACAAATCAGATGAAGAAAAAGAACACAGAAGCAAGAGACAAGAGCAGAACATACAAGAGATGTGGAATTATGGAAAGAAATCAAATATAAAACTTATCGGCATTCTGGAGAGTGAAGTAAATACACAAGGACTGGAAAATCTATTTCTTAGAATACTGGAGGAAAATATGCCTGGACTGGCCAGAAACCTAGATATCCAGATACAAGAAGCACACAGAACTCCTGGGAGACTCAATGTGAAGAGGCAAACACCACGTCACATAATTATCAGACTGGCCAAAGTAAACCTGAAAGAGGAAATCCTTCACACAGTAAGAGAAAAACAACAGATAACCTATCAGACTAACTGCAGACTTCTCAAATGAAACCCTACAAACAAAAAGGGACTGGGGACCCATCCCCAATCTTCTTAAACAGAACAATGGCCAACCTAGAAATCATTATCCAGCAAAACTATGCTTCATCTACAAGAGAGAAATAAAGACTGTCCCAGACAAACAATCACTGATGGAATTTGTAAAAACCAGGCCTGCTATCCAGTAACTACTCAGACCTGCATTATACACTCAACAGCACAATATACACTCACCAAATTAAAAACACTCAACAGTTAAAGCCCAGAACCCAGATTCCACAATGGTTCAAGAGGTAAAACAAAACAGTAAGAACCTACCCCAAAATATGAACAGAAATCTACCCCATATATCAATCCTCTCAATAAATGTGAATGGCTCGAATTTTCCTTTCAAGAGACATAGACTGGCTGAGTGGGTAAAACATTATAAGCAAAGTATCTGCTGTCTGAAGGAGACACATCTACCCCACAAAGACGCTTTCAGACTCGAAGTCAAAGGTTAGAAAACAAGCTTTCAGGCACATGGAAACCAAAAAAGAGAGGGAGTAGCAATTCTAATTCAGACAGCATAAATTTAAAAATAGCAAAAGTAAAGAAAGACAAAGATGGTCACTATATAATGGTGAAAGGAAAAATCCATCAAGAAGATTTAACAATTCTTAATATCTATGTACTCAACACAGGAGCACCCATATATATAAAGCAAATCCTGTATGAACTAAATAGCATAATAAACAGTAATGCCATCGTAGTGGGGGATTTCAACACCCCACTGTCTGAAATGGACAGATTCTCCAAACAAAAAATAAGCAAAGAAATAATGGACTTAAACAGAGCTCAAGAACAAATGGGTCTAACAGACATATACAGAACATTCCCTCCAAATAAAGCTGAATATACATTTTTTCATCATCTCATGGAACTTTCTCCCAAATCAACCACATCCTAGACCACAAATCAGACCTCAAAAAATTTTAAAAAATAGAAATTGTACCATGTATCTTCTCAGACCATAGTGGTATAAAACTAGAGATCAATTCCAACAGAAACACTCACCATTTCACAAAGTCATGGAACTTATGCAATCTATTGCTAAATCACTGCTGGGTGAAGGAATAGATTCAGATGAAGATCAAAAAATTCACTGAATTAAATGATAACAGGGACACAAGCTATCAAAACCTATGGGATAAATCAAAAGCATTCCTGAGAGGAAAACTATGCCATTAAATGTTCACATACAAAAGACAGAAAACTTACAAATCAACAAACTAATAAACTGTCTCAAGGAACTGGAAAAGGAAGAGAAAACTAATTCTAATCCTAGCAGAAGAAAGGAAAAAACTAAGATGAAAGCAGAACTAAATGAAATTGAAAACAAAAGAACTATACAGAAGATCAACAAAACCAAAAGCTGTCTTTTTGAAAAGAGAAAATTGATAACCCCCTTGTTAGACTGACAAGAACTAGAAAGGGAAGGACCTTAATAAACTCAATCGGAAATGAAAAAGGAGAGATTACTACAAACATCATGGAAATACCAAACATTATCTTTGAATACTATAAAAATCTATATGCCCAAAAACTACAAAATGTAGAGGAAATGGACAGAAACACACAACCTCCCTAAGCTCAATCAGGAGGAAATAGAACTCCTGAACAGAATAATATCAAGCACAGAAATTGGAGCACCAATAAAAAATCTCCCCCCCAAAAAAAAAGTCCCAGACCAGATGGGTTTATACCTGAATTTTATCAAACATTCAAAAAAGAACTCATACCTATACTGCAGAAATTATTCCAAAACATTGAGAAGGATAGTATTCTCCCCAGTTCATTCTACGAAGCCAGTATCACCTTGATACCAAAGCCAGGAAAGGATATAGCAAAAAAAGAAAACTACAGACCAATATTCCTCATGAATATAGATGTAAAAACTCTCAACAAAATTTAGGCAAATTGAATCCAACAGCAAATCAAAAAATTAATTCACCATGACCAGGTGGGTTTATCCCAGGGATGCAAGGTTGGTTCAACATATGCAAATCTATAAATCTAATTTACCACATAAATAAAAGCAAGAACAAAGATGATTCTTTGGATAGATGCATAAAAAGCATTTGATAAAATACAGCACACTTTTATGATAAAAACCTTCAACTCAATTGGCATAGATGGGACATTCCTTATAATTATTAAGGCCATATATGACAAACCCACAGCCAAAATTATATTGAATGGGGAAAAATTGAAAGCATTCCTGCTTAGAACTGGAACCAGACAAGGTTACCTACTATCTCCACTTCTATTCAACATAGTACTGGAAGTCCTTGCCAGAGCAATCAGACAAGAGAAGGGAATTAAGTGTGTCTGAATGGGGTCAGAAGAGGCCAAACTCTCACTCTTTGCTGATGATATGCTATTATACCTAGAAAATCCCAAGGATTCAGCCAAGAGATCCCTGGAATTGATGAACGAATTCAGTAAAGTCTCAGGATACAAAATTAATGCACACGAATCAGTGTCATTTATATATACCAATAAGAGTCAAGTTGAAAATCAAATCAAAGACACAACACCTTTCACAATCGCATCAAAGAAATTTAGATATTTAGGAATATGTTTAACGAAAGATGTGAGAGATATTTATAGGGAGAACTACGAAACACTGAGAAAAGTAATTGTAGATGATGGGCACATACAGAAATCCCTACCATGTTCATGGATTGGTAGAATCAATATTGTTAAAATGTCTATTCTACCTAAAGTGATCTATAGAATTAATGTAATCCCTATCAAAATTCCACCATCATTCTTTACAGATTTAGAAAAAATAATTCTATGCTTCATCTGGAACCAGAGAAGATCTAGTACAGCCAAAGAATCTTAAGCAAAAAGAAAAAATTGGGAGGCATCAGTCTGCCAGAATTCAATCTTGACTGTAAGGCTATAGTAAACAAAACAGCATGGTACTTGCACAGAAACAGAAATATAGACCTTTTGAACAGGACGAAGATCTCAGATATAAAACCATCCTAATATTGTCATCTAATCTTTGACAAAGTAGACAAAAGCATACATTGAGGAAAAGAATCTCTATTTAATAATTAGTGCTGGGAAAACTGGATATTCATATGCAGAAGATTGAAACTGGATCCCCACCTCTCACCTCTTACAAAAATCAACTCACGTTGGATAACAGACTTAAATATAAGGTGTGAAACCTTAAGAATTCTGGAAGAAAATGTGAGGAAGACTTTTTTAGACCTCAGCCTAGATAAAGAATTGATGAAGAAGACCCCCAAAGTAATCACAGCATCAACAAAAACAAACTAATGGCACTGATTAAATTAAAAAGCTTCTTCACAGCCAAGGAAACTATCATTAGAGTGAATAGACAACCTACAGAATGGGAGAAAATATTTGCTTTCTACACATCCAATAAAGGGCTGATAACAAGAATCTACATAGAACTTAAGAAAATCAAGAAGAAAAAAATCGAACAACCCATTAATAAATGGGCAAAGGACATGAACAGAAACTTTTCCAAAGAAGACAGAATAATGGTTAGCTAACATATAAAAAGGTGCTCAACATCTCTTATCATTAGGGAAATGCAAATCAAAACCACAATGAAATATCACCTAACTCCAGTGAGAATGGCCTCTATCAAAAAGTCCCAAAATAACAAATGCTGGCATGGATGTGGGGAGAATGGAACATTTTTACACTGCTGGTAGGACTGCAAAACAGTAGAACCCCTCTGGAAAGTAATTTGGATATACCTGAGAGATCTAAACATAGAAATACCATTTGATCCAGCAATCCCACTACTAGGTATCTACCCAAAAGAAAAAAAGACATTCTGTAATAAAGATATCTGCACTCAAATGTTTATAGCAGCACAATTTACAACTGCAAAGATGTGAAAACAACCCAAATGCCCATCAATACATGAGTGGATTAATGTGGTATATGTATGCCATGGAACACTACTCAACTACACAAAACAATGGTGATCTAGCACTTCTTATATTATCCTGGATAGAGATTGAGCCCATCCTTTGAAGTGAAGTATCACAAGGATGAAAAAACATGCACCACATGTACTCGCCATCAAACTGGTACTAATTGATCAACACTAAGGTGCTGACATAGTAGTAATACTCACTGTGTGCCGGTCAGGTGGCGTGGTGGGGAGTAGAGCGGGTGGGGTGTGTAAACTCACACCTAATGGAGATGGGGAACACTGTAGGGAGGAAGGACATACTTGTGTCCCTTGCTTAAGTGAGGCAAATTCACTTCATGTAACCAAAATGTTTGTACCCCCATAATAACCTGAATTAAAAAAAAGAAGGCAATTAAAGGAGAAAAATGTAAACATATATATATCATAGAGCAAATGAAAAATAGTAAGATGGTAGGTTTATTTTTAAACATATCAGTACTTACATTAAATTTAAGTTGACTTTGCCATCAATTTATTCAAAAATATTTATCAAGTGCTTGTTATGTGACAGTTATTCTATTGGATTATTGCTTGCTACAGATAGGTCTAAATACCTCAGATACAGTTATGACATAAGCATTGCAATAGGGTTATAATAATTCCCTAAGGAAATCTTATTATACATGCAAGAATGTTTTGGTCTCCATTCCAATCTAAATTATTCTTGACAGATATACCAACAATATTTTAAATAATATAAATGACAGACATGTTTTATACAACCTGGTATGAAGTATCACCATCTTTGCCTCAAATTATTTTTTTTATAATTCCATCCCTGCTTCCTCCTAAAAATGTCCTGAGAGCATTATTCTCTCTCAAATTTATCCACATGTGCTCCACCTCTCAACTCTGCTCTACCAACAAGATGAATCCTCGTATTTCTTTTTACTCAGAATTTTTAAGTTATTAAATATCCTTGCATAGGAAAATAAATACCAATGTTCAGGACACATTTCAGACCAATTAAATCAAAATCTCTAGGGCTGGAGCTGAAGCTTTGGTATTTTTAAAGCTTTTCAACTAAGAGATGACCCAAGGGAGCATTCTGTGATGTCAGAATGAGATATTTTCAACTGAGTAATTGGTACCTAGGTCAATAGTTTTATAAATATTCAAAAATATGTATGCTCAAGGGGCTATGCATTTTATGCATGTTATAACTCAATAACAAATTTTTAAAAATCAAAACAACCCCAAATGATTCTAACACACAGCTGTGTTTAAGAATCAATGAAGAGGGGAAAAAGGAATATTGGCAAAAACATTTGGGTGGTGAATGTAGCTAAGAATGGGAAAAGACATAAAATTTATAGAGTGCATTTTATAATATAGTATTAGTAGACTTGGGAGTGATTAAAATTAATTATGGGTTTATGAAGAAGATAAAAACATGTGGCTTAATTAAGAAGAAAGAAACACAGAAAGGAATAAAAACTTGTGATGAAAAATATAATTGATGTTCAGAGGCTTGGGTAGACGTGACTGCTTTTGGAAGATGAGTTTAGTTTCCATTAAGTTTCAAGGATCACAAAATGACACAAACATGCCCTTAAGACATTTAGAGAGTTAAGACTGGCATTCGAGTGTCGCTAGTTGAGTTTTAAGATACGGATTTGAAAGTTTTCAAATTTCAATTCAATAGTTTCTCCCAAATCATTGGTGTCGCAAGATGTTACCAGATGTTATAGGACTAAACCCTTGGGTACAACCATAATCAATAGCCTGGAAAAGAAGAAGATTGAACAGGAGAGAATTTGAGCAAAACAAAGAGAGAAGAGAATCTGAAAACTCAGGCTCATGGAACTAAAGATAAAAATAGTTGTAGAAGAAGAAAGTAACTGCCTGTGCCAATAGATGTTAAGAAATTCAAAAAAAAAAAAAAGGAAAACATCAATAAATTGTTCTAAAAGGATGTCACATAAAAGTAGATAGTTTTGTGATGTGAAAATAGAAGAGGTTAAATTGCAAAGGATTTTTAAAATTATAAGAAAATGAATCTATTGTACATGGGAAAATATATTAAAAATGAGATATTATATGCTTTAGGAAGGAAATAAAATTAATAAATACAGGAAGTGATAAGTGCAGGAAGGATTAAAGACCAAAAGACTCTTAGAGAACTTTTAGAAATATATGCTAAATACTCTTAGGACTAATATGTAATATATCCCATAGTAATTGCTTTATATGTGTTAATAAATAATTAATATGAATACTGGACATAAATAGAAAAACCTTATACATACATTTCTGTTAGTGTATGGGTATTTGTTTTGAGCATCAGGGAAAATGAAAATCCTTTAATTCAATAAACAGCAGTATCAAAATTGTATTACTATAAAAAAAATTTTTCTCAGAAAAACATATTAAAAAAAGAACTTTGGGCAAATTTCCTAATATTTTGCAAATAAAGCTTCATATATTTTTATAAGCTTTCATTAGCAAGAATACATTGATCAATCTTCGTAGTCCAACTTCTGCTTCCCTCTTTGCAGCCAATTCTACATCGAATCATATTGCTGGGAGCTTTGGTAAACTGCCTTTGAAACTACCAGTCATGAAAGGATTGCAAGACTCAGTAACTTTCAAGCAAAGATTTCTAAAGTAGTGTGGAGTCAAAGTTAGAATCTTTATCAGGAAAGAGATTTCCCAATTTTGTGAATGCTGACAAATTAACATCCAAATAACCCCTCCTTTTCAAAAATTTGTGTATGTGTGTGTTTAATCTTCAGTTTACCCTAAAGCAAATTTATATTTCAAGTCATTTTGGAAGTATTTTTTTAAAATTTTCTTTGTCATTTTTGAAACTAGCCTGGTTTCTATTCTCTACTATGCAGTGGCATCAAAGGAAGTAAAGAAAGGGTGACACTATTCCCATTTTAAACACAAAGTTACATTCCAACTCAGTACAGGGTTATGGTTAACCAAGAAGCTCTCCGAATATTAACATTCTAAATGAAAAAATATGTGGAAATTAAGTGATTTACCAAGTATCTCACAGAATATTAACAAAGCAATAGTAGTTATTATTGTCTTTGTATTTTTTAAATCACATTGACATGTGTTTATTACTGTTTCTAACAGCCACAATTTTTCTACATTTTATGTAGAAAAATTTAAAAATACATAAAAGTATAAATAAGAAAATCTAAAATTAATCTGATTCCCACTACTCAGATATAATTACCATTTACATTTTTGTTAATATTCCCTAGCCTTTTTTTCTATGCATACAAAATCACTTTTCTTAGCTTTCAATTCCTATGACACTGAATATGTTTCAAATGCTAAGGTTTTGACTGAATAAATTTTCTATCTTAGGATGTGCCAAAATATATTCAACTCCTTATTTCTGAACACTTTGACAATTTCCAAATTTTACTACTATAAACAACTCTAGAAAGAACTTTCACTTGCAATAAATTAGACAGTATACTTAATTATTCTTAGAAAAACCTCCTAGAACTGAAATTACCAGGTCAGTGAGTGAGAACTTTATTAATGGTCATTGTACATATCACCTTTCAGAAATGTCACAGCATTTTCTGTTTCCACTTGATTACAGAAAGGCCAATTTCACTGTGCCTTTGCCAAAATGGAATGCTTGCCTTAATATCGATTATACTTTGATTAGCAATAATGCAAGCATATCGATATCTTATTTGTTTCTTTCATGATTCTAAGGAAAAATGTTTCCAGAATGCATGAGCTCTTTTATTTCTTCTCTCGGGATTTTCTGGATGTGTCTATCAATAGGTTATCAGGTAATCTTAATTTTCCAAGTGTTTTTGATTAATTTTCTAAAGAGAGAGAATTAGGGAGACTACCTCAGAAGACACTAGAAAAACAGTAGTTTTAAAATGGTAGACCTGGTAGATAAGCAGTAGAATGAGTAATTTAATAGAAAAATAAAAATCAATTCTCAAGATATGAATATAAAGCATTTGAAGCATGTATTAGAATCACCTTCTTTAGATGTCTTTAAAAATAGAAGATAGCTATGTGATTTTTGCCAGGGGTAGAATAAGTGAACATTCAGGTGCTTTTTAACTTCTAGATGCTATCAATCTATGCAACCATGAAGGTGACTGGGCATAGTTCCTGGTCACATAAGTAGGAAAGAACATAAAAATAAAGTTATCTGAAGTTTTTCCTTTAGTATAATGATAGGCAGTATATCCATATGATATTTAAGATTATTAGATAAATTAATTTGGAAACTTCTGTGTTCTTTCACTCTCCTGAGTTTACCTTAATTAAAATTTCACAGGTTGCACCTTGTAGCAAATACTATTTAAATTATTTCCACAACATAGTGATTTCTCTCCTTTCCTCCTCAGTGTTCTATACTTAATGTTCATGCCACAGAGTAGGTATTTTCAGCATTCATTATAGTCTGTTTACTAGTTTTTAAGTACTGTAAAGGTATGTTCTTGGGGGCCTCTTACATATTTGTAACTATTTAACTCTGTATTATATGACAATAGAGTGATGTCCCGTTAGTTGTTGTAGTATGTTTTTAATGTCTTCTACTTTCTTCCTGTCAAAATGTCACTACTCTGAATAGACCCATATTTATCATTTTCAGTCTGCTGATTCCTAGTCTCACTCCACTTTTTTGTTTTAAATCAACTAATAATCATGTTCTGGGCCCTTGAGCATGTTAAAACTATCATGTCTAAATATTAAAAGAGATATTATATATAAATTCAGGATATGGCTACCGAATTTATTTATTTTTTATTACTTCTAAATTTTGAGACATATTATTTAGGATTTCAAAATTCCAGTTAAGACAATTAAATTTTTTTCAATACTTGCATGATCTCCTTTTAACCATTTATATCTCTGATTTATTTGGAGTTTATCTTAATGAAAAGTATAATATACAAGTTTAACTTTACCTGTTTTTTTAAAAAATGACTATCAAATTGTTTTTAAAACATTAATCAAAAACTCTATCTCCCTCTTTTATTTACCAAATATTATATTATACTTCCATATGTACTTGCATTCATTTATGTACTTTCTTTTGGTACCAGTAGTCTTTTTGATTATTCATCTGCAAGCACTACATTGTTTTTTTGAGAGAATTTTTACTTTATTATAATAGCTGGTCAGACCAATCCTCCCTTCCCTGCCATGTCGATCTTAAGTTTTGGGTTTCCTTGTCTAGTCATGATTATTATTTTTTAAATATGATTTTCATAATAAACTTATTTAAATCCAATGAAACTCTTTTGGTAATTTTACTGGGGCCATATTAAATTTCTATTTTATCTTATGGTGACTGATATGATGTTTGATTATTATAGCCAACAGTATGGAGTGTCTTTTCATTTTTTCAAGATGACTCTGTTTTTCTAAAGCATTTAAAAATTTTTCTTCTATAGGTTTTGCACATTAAATCCTAAGTATTATCTTTTGCTGTCTTTTTTTCTTTTTTAAAATAAGATCTTTTCTGTGATTATTGTTTGAATATAGGAAGGATTTTGAACTTCCTAATTTTTATACACTTATACTTTATTGTATTGTATTTGTTCTTATGCTTTGTGATTTTTTTAAATTTTTCTCTTAAATTTGGAGACACAGTACTAAGTAAGTGGTCTGTTTTCTTTTCTATTTTTTATTCTTCATTTTTTTTTTTTGGATCATCAGTGTAGACAGTAAGATAGTGAGACTTCTCTTTATTTTATTAGAAATAGCTCTATTGTTTCCTAATGTGTCAGATATTGGCTTTGCAATTGAGGTATATAGATTTTAACAAGGTTAGAAAGTCACTATAATTTTTCATTTTATTGGTGCTTTATTTAACAAATATTTACTGGACTTTTTGAAAGTTTTTGATGTATATAGTAGGAATTAGATTAATGGATATGCTGTATTGAATCGTCTTTGGGTTTCTGTAAAAAATCCTATTTAATTATGATGCATCCTTTTCAGTGTGCTTTCAAATCATCTGATAATATGTTATTCATGATTAAGTGGGACTGATCTGACCTTTTCTTTTTGTGTGCAATCTTGATTGAATATAGCATCAATATCTGAATTCATAAAAATTTCTGAGAGTTTCTTTTTTCTTCTAATCTCTGTAACAATTTTAGTGGCATTAGAATTACATGGTTTGTAATGTTTGGTAGAATTTTCCTGTAAAACTCAATTTGGTTCTTTGTGGAAGTTGGCTTATTGAAAGTAGCATTTTGTTTGTTTTCCGACACATTTTTAAAAGACAATAGGTATACTATGTTTTATTGATGTATTTTTAACCACAGAAGCTAAAAAATAACATTTTTTGAAATGGAGGATTTTTAGTGTAGCACTGGCTCAGAAATCTACACTTCATTTTAAATATTCCTGTCTAAGTACTTCCTGTAGGGATGGTCTGGTCTTCGCAAAATCCATCAGTGATTACCTTGCCCATGGATTGGTAGAATCAATATCGTTAAAATGTCCATAC
>CAUYSK010120821.1:0-29200 GCA_963575035.1 Avahi laniger | reverse complement strand
GTCTAGAGACTCCAAGCCATCTTCACTTACATACCTTGTACCTGAGTGGAGAAAAGGAAAGACTGGGCTTAACTGGTATAACCAACCAGAACATCTATGAGTGGCATTTTCAACATAGTTAGACTTTTTTTCAGAGAAGCTCAGGGATCCCAGAATGAGTGTTTCAAGGGATTGGAAGTAAGTGGATACCAGCAATCTTTTGAGGCCCAGAAACTGATACATAAATTTTGAATACATTTCTGTCATCAAAGTTGTCATTAAGCCCAGCCTAGATTCAAGAAGAGTGGAATTTGTGTACTTCATTTCAGAAATGGGAAGAATGACAAAAGATTTGAACCAGCTTTAAGATACAACATCACTCCTCTACTGAAAATAACTTTTCTATTTATCTTTATAAGAAAATGTAAAATGATTATGATCTGGCCACCTTGTTTCTCCATTTTTTCATTTAAATTTTATATTTTAGAAAACTTAAAGTTTCCAAATTTTATTTATTTATTTTTATTTAACAAGCATTTAAACGGGCATTATTCTGAACATTTCATGTATATTGACTCATCCTATCCTCATGAAAACCCTATGATGCAGTTAATATTTTACAAATAAAGTGAGGCATAGAGAGTTTACATAACTTCACTAAGTCTTCACTTAGTAAGTTGTGGAGTTATGTTTGAACCTTAAAATGTGGTCTTGATCAGGCGTGGTGGCTCACACCTATAACCCTAGCACTCTGGGAGGCCGAGGCAGGAGGATCCCTTGAGTTCAGGAGTTCAAGACCAGCCTGAGCAAGAGCGAGACTCTGTCTCTGCTTAAAAATAGAAAAATTATCCAGGCACAGTGGTGCCTGTAATCCTAGCTACTAGGGGTGCCGAGGCAGGAGGATCTCTTGAGCCTAGGAATTGGAGGTTGAAGTGAGCTATACTGATGCCACTGTACTCCAGCCTGGACAACAGAGCCCTGTCAAATAAAAAAACAAAACACCTTAAAAAAATGTAAAAAAATGGGATCCTAAATTTCTTGCTTCTTCTATTACTATTGTCCACTAGATAGTCTCTTCTTCTGGGTATATGTATGTTTTTTCTCTATTGACTTATTTATGTGGCAAAAGTCAAAGTATTTTTTCAATGCCAACTCAGTTAATACCTTCTTTGTGAAGTCTTTAGTCCTTTGCATTCGCATCTATTTTAGCAATGAGCGTATTCTGTGCTTATACGTTTTGCCTGTTGGCACACCAGAGGGCAATAATTGTATCCTCTAATTAGCACGCCCCAAATCTCAGCACAGTGCCAGGTACCTGACTGATGCTCTAGAATTACTTTATGTAAAAAAATGAATGACTAGTGGAGTCTCAGTAAATGGCCCTTTCATTCTGTACCTTAAAGGCTGACAGTGAAACCTGAACAAGTTTTATGTCATCATATTCACACTAGAACATATTTTAAGAATATCTATGAGGAAATGGACAAATATTCTCTTTTGATCTGAATCATAATACATTTTATAAATCGTATGTATTTTTTTCCCATGCTAGTAATACATAAAGTGCTCAGTTTTGAAGAGAATGTTTTATTTTAGGAGCTCTTTGTCTGCAGAGATCATAAATGTCGGACGTTTCTAGTTGAGATTTCACAGTGAGACATTGACTCTATAAAAATTCAGTGGCATTGGAGAATACTAAGAATATTATTACAGTAGTGTGGCTATCTGGGGAATGAGCTAAGTAGAAAAGAAAATCCATATTTAATTAAAACTAAAATTGCAGGGCATATTATGTATAAGAAAGAAATGATATACATGCATGGTATTCATTTAATGCTTAATGAGAACATCTGGTCATATTTCTAGATTTTAAATTTAGACTCCAGAGTAGGAAAAGGCCTTCTTTCCCACAGGCTACAATAGAAAGTCAAAGCTTAAATGATATAATGAGTAGATTTATGCAATTCAATTGTGGTGTCTCTAAACCTTAACATAAAATTATACTACAGAGGATGAAAGGTGCTCAAAGAAGACAGGACCAATATTTATCTGGTAATCAAGGAGCTACACAGAAAGAAAAAGGAATGCATAATACAGACATACGCTCACAAGATAATTTCTTTCGGTCAGTAATCTTTCAGAAAGAAATAAAAAATTTAAAAGAGTTTAGTGAAAACAAAAAGAGAAGAGAGAGCTCATAGAATTATATTCCCAAAGTAGTGATTTTTTAATGACTTGGATTTATTAGCTAACTGGATATGTGTGCAACAGTATAAACATATCTTCCCCAGATGAATTCATTAGAAATGCTCGGAAATACCTAAATGGTGTTTTTTGAAATAACATACCATATAAGTAGTGTTGATTCATGGTTAAAATAAAAATGATAGTAGTTAATGTATTTTTCATATTATAGGAGACAAAAATATTTTAAAATATTTTCTCAAAAAGTCTAAGTGATAGAATAGAATTTTATATAAAGTAATGACAGTGATTCTTTGCTAAAGGGAATAAAATTTTACACAGAGAACACGGTGAATATAAATTGCTTCTGTAAATAATTATACTAATGCAGAATAATTTTTCAGTATAATCTGATCTAAAATACTATTATATATTTTTTTACATTTAGTAGATCAATGAGTAAATTACAGAAGTTATTTAAAATAATAATGAAATAATAATCTTAAAAACCAATAGTTAGAAAAATCAAAGGAAAAACATTAATTTTATTGTTCATTCTTTAAGTGGCTATCTTTCTCTTTGAAATTTAAATTCGAATATTATAAAAATAATTTTAAGATCATAAAAAGTGTCTAATTAAGGAGCACTTATGATGTAGCAAACAACTGAAATATACAATTATCACATTTTTTTGTTTTTAATATGAACACACTTAAACCCATTATTGCTTGTGTTTTCTTCACTTCTAATTCAGTGTAGCTTAGGAAACAATTTGTATGACTAACGGATTTTATTTTATTGTTTCGAATGAAGAATTTTATAATTTACCTTTAAAGTTGCACTCTAGGGTTTCTATGCATTGCCAATTTAACTCTGAACAGAAAAAAAATTTTATTTTAGAAAGTTGTACGTAACCCTGTGAATTCTCAGTAAAAATGGTTCTCAGCTGCTACAGGTTTAAAAAACCATACTGTTCAGAAGAATGATTACTATATAAGATCGACCATTGGTGAAATTATTTAGTGACAAATAATTTTTTTGCAAAAAAAGTTAGTTTCATGAGTCAAATGTTTCATTGCAAAAATCTAAGCTATATGACTTCTGTTTGCATACATTTGTATATCAGTGTCTAAGGGACGGATTTCTTGCATATCCAGGGTCTTGGGTACTCTTTTGAACAGTAAATGGCTGAACATACTCAGTGTCTGCCTACTTGAGCAAGTCTCTTTTAAAAGACATATTCTTTTTATAAACCTGTAAAAACTTCATTAAGTTAAATTCTGGCCTGTAAATTTTTCTATTTGTCTAAGATTATCTTATATCAGTGGTCCCCAACCTTTTTGGCACTAGAGACTGGTTTCATGGAAGACAATTTTTCCGCAAATGTGGCGAGGGAGTGGAGAGAGGAGCGGAACTCTGCTACCCAGTCCTAGGCCCGGGCCTTGGGGACTGCAGCCATATATATTTCCAAGGATGTACATTTTATGTTGCTCTTCTAGCTTCACTTTGGATTGTAGATACCATTTATTTAATTTTATTGGGAGTGGATGACTTATTTATTTCTCTCTCCACATGAGAGAGAGAAGAAGAGAGCAAGAGAGCAAGAGTTAGACACACAGGCTGAGAGAAAGGGTGGGGGAGAGAAAGAGTCAGAGGCACACGAAGAGAGAGACACATACATACAGGTAAGTAGAATGCATATATTAGGACGGCAGTCCCCAAATCCTGGGCCACGGACCAGTCTATGGCCTGTTAGGAACTGGGCCTTACAGCAGGAGGTGAGTTGCCAGTGAGCACATCTGTATTTACAGCTACTTCCCGTCACTCACATCACTGCCTGAGCTCCGCCTCCTGTCAGAGCGGAAGTGGCATTATTTGCAGGAAAACAAGCTCAAGGTTCCCCCTGATTCTGCATTACGGTGAGTTGTATAATTATTTCATTATGTATTACAATGTAATAATAATAGAAATAAAATGCACAATAAATATAATGCCCTTGAATCCTCTCAAAGCCATCCCCCCTGCCCCAGTCTGTGGAAAAATTGCCTTCCATGAAACCTGTCCCTGGTGCCTAAAAGGTTAGTGACCACTGTATTAGGATATACTTAAACACACACAATTTGGCAGGGGCTTAATGAACATACTAAAATTTCTATTTATATTAATATATTAGTCACAGAAGTTGATGGAGCCACAACCTGCATGAAAAATTCAGATCTAATGAAAAATTAAAAAAAAGAAGGAATATTAAAGGAGTGAAGGAGATACATAAAAAGAACACAGTAATGGAACCTCTCCAGCCATGTCACAGGAACAAAGTATTATGGTCAAGTACCATCTTTTCTTTCTTCCAGAAAATTAAAATATTTTCCCCCATCTTAACATCTCCTATTTTTAGAAAGTTATTAAACATTCAGGAACAAAAAGCATAAGTAGGTATTTTATTTGCCAAAAATCAAGACAGACCACTATGTCCTTGTCAGGACCCAACTTAATCAAAAATAGTATCTGAGAGCTTTAGAACTGCAGTGGACAGATATTAATGTAAAGGAATTTTCAGTAAAATCTTTGCTTTCTTACTCAGGTTTAATTAAATAAAAATATTAATTTGCAGCAGCTGTTCAGGTTTTTCTCTACTTGAATGGCTTTGAAGGTCTAAGCAGAATGGGAAGATATGCCTTATCCTTTGTCCCAGTGAGGACTTTGCTTTTTTGTGTTCCACAGATAATACAGGGTGAGCAGTTTACCTCCTGTTGACTCTACGCTATACCCGTGATTCTTCAACACTGGTAACATTAAATTATAATGGTTCCTTTCTCATGTCAGGAACTGAGAAGTTTCTTTTATTCTTTAATAAATACATTACAAAGCAACAAGCAGGACCTGTCTCAGACAGGTCCAAGTTACACAAACAAAAGATTATGCATATGTAGATTCATTTTTTCTTCATATATAAATTATCTCACAGTTGATGTATCGTGCTCTCATAATGATGGCTTAACAACCTGTATGATCACAAATGAAAATATTGTTTTCTCATGGCAAATGCTCAAGAATTCCTCTCTGCTCAAGAATTAAGATGGGACCATTCAAGAGGATCCCTGGCAAAAAATTATACAACTTAACTCTTGCATTTAGGTTTAAATAAAGTACTAAATTGAGTCTATCACCCAAGACAAGCTTAAATTGCTTGAATCTTACCAAGCCATTGGCTAAGTGGAAATTGAGCCAAATACATTTTTTTTTGCTGTACAGAATCAGATTCATTATCAATGCAACCTCTCTGTCTCAAGATACTGCATTCCTACCATCTTCTATGGTTATTTTGAGAGCTGCATACAGAAAAAGGGGTGGGGAGGGAGCTGGATTGGTCCAGGGTGACAGGGAGAACTGTGCTGCATCACTTTGCCCTTTCATCTTTAAAGTAGTCAAGTGGGAGCTCACTCGGTTCATGAGGCAGCATTATCAAATTTTAGTTCTTTTTCTTTAAGGTAGGTAGATAATAACTCTGTGAGTCTGAGAGGCTGTTGACAATCTATTAGGTCAACTAGCAGTCAGACCCAAATTGAAAGATGTGGTAGAAAAAAATGAGTGATGCAGGGAAGGAATGAGCAAAAAGAGCATAACCAGGGCTGGAATTTTAGAGAAAGATACTAATAGCATGATCCTATTGCCAGACATCTGGTAACAGCTATTTCATGTATGATCAGACTTACCTAGTTTTAAGGATTACCTTGGAAATTTGTTATAAATAAAGATTTCTAGGATAAACACAGAACAAATGAATCAGAGACTCTAAAGGCCTTGACATGTTTATTTTCCATTCATGTTTGAGATGATTCTTGTGCTCAGATTAGGTTGGGAAATTCTGGGACCTTAGACCATAGATTGTGACATTAAGTCCTAGATTGCAGTCAGTTAATCTAAGTTGCCTGAGTCAGAATTGAGTTGCATGATATGACTGTGCCAATTTAGGAAACTAGAGAATAAGAGTTGCCCTTTCAGCTGGCACCTAGGAATTCTTGGCCTGCACAACTTATTTAGTGTGTAAACAACTCTCTAGTACTTCCATTAACTCTTCTGGCCTTTAAAATAGAATAAAAAAGTAACTTTTGATGTCCGGATATAGCTTGTAAATTCTCTCTGACCCAACAGCTTTTAAAATTCCTCAACCATGAAAGGATGGTATATGATATTTATCTGTTTAATAAGACTTCTTTTTCTGACTGATTACCTGCCTATGTCATTTATTTTAAAGTGTCCTCTTTCTATTGATCCAGAGACTTAGGTTACAGATGCATTTTAAAAATCACAAGAATAAAACACTTTAGATTGCTTTCATATGAAGATACGTAAAATAAAATACATTTTCTATGAACAACAATTAATACAGTTTTAGGCAAAATTATCTACTTGACTTTCTGAAACTACTGGATTTTTATCTGTAACTAAGGGAGAAAATTCGTATTTTGGGTTTAGTCATTTGACCTCTTGGGGATTTAGGAGTATGTATATGTCTGGGATATATAGTGTGTAGTGTATGGTTTTAATGCATGTGTGTATGTGTCTGGTGTGCAGCCTATGTGCATGTGTGATTCCTTGTGTATATGTGTGTTGTGATAAGGATATGTGTGATGTGAGTGTGTGTTATCTTCATATTTTCATTGCAGACATTTGAACAGTCTTTCCTTGCAGCACTCACAGGAGAAATAACATTACATCAGGCAACATGTCCTCTTTGATATTAATAGATCCCCTAGAGACTTACAAAATGTTCACCTATCTTCTTGACACAGATAAAAATTTCTGATTTCTTTGTCTTTTTTATTGTGCAGTATCTGGATTCTTTTTTGAGAATAAATTAAATCAGAGGAAATGATGTAAAGATACTGTGATAAATCAAATAGCCTTTAAAACAAAAGGCCTGAAAAAGTCCTTGAGAATGTATTTCTAGCCTATTTTCATGCTTCATGTAAGGTATGTTTCCAAATTTTTTGTCTGATTACTTTCTTTCCCCATTGTGTAGTTGCATTGAAATGTTTATTTTCTTGATTTGGCTGTGCTATTTCCATTTTGTGGCATGTTGTTGTTTTCTCTCTTATAAACATTTTTCGTGACCTGTAATCTGTACAATAAACACTCAGTTAAACACTCATACTAATCTCAAATTGTTTTCATATATGACTAGCTATCTTTATTTCTGTCAAATAAAACAACAAAGTTCTTGAAAGAAGAGAAAGTTTTTCATTCTCTTTTTTTCTTTCCTTAAGTCTTCCAGGTTTAAAGACTCAATGTTAGGCATAAAGCACAAATCCAGTAAATAATTACTGGTTTTAATGGTAAGATTTGGATTATGAAATTATTTGATATATGTATGAGCTCCATCTTTGATCTGGATAAATAGAAATGTCAGTGATTCTCATAAAAGCTGTGAAAAATTGCTTTCTTCTCATTCATAGTATATTCTTTCTCTTAGAAGAGACAGGGTAGCTAAGGTATATATTTTGTCCAATAAAGGTCCAGAGGAAAGAAGGTATTTTAATCAACTGCACAGGACATTGGTAACAAAAGGCAACAAGTGAAAGGAAAAGCTATAATAAGAAAGATGAATCAAAAAGGGAAGGAACAGGAATAAGAACAAAAGTGAAAGAACTATGGAAGCCATAAAGAGCAAACCAATATAGAAGAAAGAAAGGAGAGCATAATAAGGAAGAAGATAAAAGATTTAGTATTTAAAATCGTGGGTTTGTTAAATTGACTAGGAAGAGCCTAAAAAATAGCAACAACTTTCATGCAGATTATTCAGTCTGAATAGGATATAAATTGTAAATAGAAATTAAAAATCATTCTAAACTGGAAACTTTTACCAAGTTCAAGGATATATAAATTCTGCCTTTTGAAATAACATTTGGTTACCTAGGCCAATAGCAAAGTGGCCTTGCTATGACACTGGGAAGACAGGGGAGCTCTTTGATATTTGCAGTTAGTGTTACATCCACCCTGTGCAAAAGACTATGAGACCCCAAACAATTCTGAGCACACTACTTCAAGTCCCTCCTCTCCTGTTCTCCATACACATATTACAGAGGAGGGGACCCAGCGGGACAAATAGTCAAAATTCCTGAATGGAGAATGCTCAGAAATAGAAGTGGGCTACTCTAGAAATAGAAGCAGGAGAATGGGATAGTTAGAAATTGATCCAATTTTTCTCTCCATGTCTTTAATCTGTCTGTATAAGAATAATTTAAAAAAATTTGTATTTTCTAATCCAGACACCATTCTACAATAACATGTAGGACTAACCTGGTTTAGGCTACTAAACATTATTATAAATGTTAGGAGAATTTTAAGTTTTTAGTAGAATTTGGTGTTTTATTTACCATCTTTGCATTCATTATCCTTGACATAATTGCTAAACATTAGGTATTTTCTTGTGTTAAGTCTGACATTCTTTCCTAATGAATTTCATTCCTAGCCTTGTCCAAAAGTAAGCTTAGATTTAGTTAATACAATGGAGGCATATATGGAGGTGGAGGAAAGGGAGCAGTAAAGCTACTCAGGACCAGAAAATCAGCATAATAATTGTGCTTTTTTAGTCAATCTTAAACAGAACTCTAAAATGGTTCCCAAGATTCTTGACCTCTAGTGTGCACACCCTATATAATCCTCTCCAGTTGAGTATGACTATAATGTCATATCACTCCCATGATTAGGTTATGTTGTTATTAATATACAGCAAAGATGTAGGGATTTTTTTCAAATGTAATTAAGAACCCCAATTAGTTCACTTTAAACTAATCAAAGGAGACGCTCCTGGATGTACCTGTCTTAATCAGATAAGAATACTTTAAAAGAGGATTGAGGTATCAGAGACAGAAAACGGAAAGATTAAAATGAAGAAATAAAGAAAAAGGGAGAGATGAGAGAGACAGAGAGAGAGATTGATTCCTTTGCTGGCCTTGAAGAAGCAATCAAAAAATCCCCAAAAAACAAATGCTGGCGTAGAAGTGGAGAGATAGGAACGCTCTTACACTGCTGGTGGGACTGCAAATTAGTACAACCTTTGTGGAAAAGAATTTGGAGATACCTCAAAGAGCTAAGAATAGAAATACCATTTGATCCAGCAATAGCACTATTAGGCATCTACCCAAAGGAACAAAAGACGTTCTATAATAAAGACATCTGTACTCGAATGTTTATGGCAGCACAATTCACTATTGCAAAGATGTGGAAACAACCCAAGCGCCCGTCAATCCATGAGTGGATTAATAAAATATGGTATATGTATACAATGGAATACTACTCAGTTACAAAAATGATGGTGATCTAGCACCTCTTATATTTTCCTGGATAGAGCTTGAACCCATCCTCTGAAGTGAGGTATCACAAGAATGGAAGAATAAGCACCACATGTACTCACCATCAAATTGGTATTAACTGATCAACACTAAGGTGCTGACACAATAGTAATATACTTTGGGGGTTGGGGGTGGGTAAACTCACAATTGATGGATGCAGTGAGAGTTGTAGGGGAGAAAGGGCACGCCTCCAATCCTGGCTTCGGTAAGGCAAAGTCATAACATGTAAACAAAATTTACCCCCATAATATCCTGAAATAAAAAAAAAAAGAAACAATCAACCATGCTGTGAATGAACTGCACGTGGAAAGGACATGTGGAAAAGGCCCTAGGAAGCCTCTAAGAAGTAAGAGCAGTCCCTGACCAGTAGCCAGCATGACAATTAGGATTACAGTTTTACAACTACAAGGAACCAAATTCTGCCAAGAATCAGTGAGTATATGTGAAGACTCTGAGCATCCATTTTATGACTACCGTCGAATCATTCATCTTTTTTCCATTTTTTTACATTTAACCTATATTTTTCATTATATATAACTGCATTAGTTGAATCTTATTATTTTATTTAGTTGTCCAATCTTTGTCTTTAAATTAGAGTGTTTAAACAATTTATATTCAATGTATGCAACCAATACAGTTAGGTTCAAAACTGCCATCTTACTAATATTTTTTGATCTGTTCCATCTATGTTTTCATTTTTTTCATCATATTTCTTTTTTTAATTGTGTTAAAATATACATACTACACAATTTACTATCATAATAATTTTGAAGTGTACAGTTCAGTACTGTAAAATATATTCACATAGTTTGCAACACATCTCCAGAAAATTTTCAAATTGTAATGCTAAAACTCTATAGTATAGAGTCTATAACCATAAAACAATAACTTGCCGTTTCTCCCTCCCCCAGCCCCTTTTCTAAAAATCATATCTTTCTCAATCTCCCTAAACTCTATGTTTCCTCAAATCAAAGAGTTTTCCTTCCCTCTCTACCAAGAACCCAAAAATGCTTTTGAAAAGGTATCCAAGGCAATTGTAGCACTTTCTTTTTTGTTTCCCTTCTCGTAGGAATCAAAGTCCTGTGTTTTTGTCTAATATTGAAAACAGTATTATATATATTTTATCCAGTTTTTCAGTTTTCTATGAAGACAGAGCAAGTCCATTTCCATTTATTCTATGATAGTAAGGAGCAAACATTCACCTTAAGTTTGTTTTTAAGATTTTGACCTGTGTCCTGCCCTAGAGCTAGTGACTGCTTTAAATGCATAAATTGATAATTTATCTGAAGTCCGGCAGGTACTAAGATTGTTGTCTCTTACCAAAAGAAAATATGGCTCTTACCTTAACTTGTACATTCACAAAACCCTTATAAAACAACTGGGTTTTGAATTGAGCATATACATATAAGTACTAAGGAGGAAAAAAAGAAATATTAGACACGTGTTCTACTTTCCAAGCAGAAGGATCAAATTCATTCATACGGTAACTCTAACCTATGTGGTTGCAAAAAATCAACCATAAATGTTCAGTGACTTAACCCTATAAAAGATTATTTATTGATTGTAAGTAGTTTGATTTTAAATTGGTGAGCCTCATCCTTGTTGTAGAGACATCGCCTAAAACGTGTAGCTTCGAAGGTCACCAGAGAATTGGAAGAACTAATAGAAATACACACAATGTTTAAGGGCAGCCCTGTGGGTGGGGGGAGAGAGAGAGGAGAGAATGCTAGAAGAGGTATTATTATGAGGCTAGCCACTTCCACACTGAAATAGGAATGAAGGTACAACAGTGAACAACCCAGAACAGGATGTTGACTTCACAGAACTGACATTATAGTGGAAAACACTACAGATGACATACAAATAACACAGAGAAACAACAACAACAAAAAATCAGATGTGAGAAGTTTGATAAAGAAAATAAAATGTGATGGACAAAATAAAAGTGCACATAACAATTAGGTGGAGCTTGTGAAGTATGTTCTAGAAAAAGGAAAGATCAATTTGTAGAAAGGTGGCCAGAATAGGTGGAGTTGACCCAGGAATGGGGAGAATAGTCTGAAATGAGATAGGGTAGTAGGTGAAAGCCAGATCGGGCAGATCTTGAGGAGCCTATGAAAGATTTAAGATTTTATTCTAAGAATAATGAGAACTGAGAGAAGTACTCTAAGAATTAAAGTAATATGATTTTGATTGACAACAAATTGCTAAAGATGAAAAGGACTTAGATTAAGATAAAGGCAGTGAAGAGCAAGATAAGTACATGCTTTACTAGTGGATTTGGTGTGGTACCTGAAGAACAGTGAGAATCAAAAAGGATTCATAGGTGTTTGGCCTGAAACACTCTTGGCTGGTAATGCCATTTACTGAGATGAGGAAGACTTACAAAAGAAGAACTTTCCAGAAAAATCCTGGAGTTTTGTTTCTGACATACTGCATTAAAGAATTCTGGTAGACATTTCTATTTGATGATACTCTTTTAGTTTCAAGTGACGTAAACTCCTGTCAACTACCTGCATTTGTTCCCCATAATGCATAGAAAATTACAAGGAACTTAGTGGCTTAAAGCAAAACATGCTTATTTTTACTTATTTTCTGTGAATCTGGAGTCTAATCAAGGCTTAGCTAATGTCTCTGTAAGGTTGCAATCAGGATGGTGTCCAGGTGTGGATTCCTCTGGAAGCTCAACTAGGGTTGGTCTGCACATGAACTCACTTAGCTTGTTGGCAGAATTAATCTCCTTGCAGATGGAATATTCATGGCAGTTTGCTTTTTCAAAGCAACAAGGGAAGTAAAACGTGTCGGTGAGTCTGTTATCAAAATTAGTCTTATGTAATGTAACACAATTACACAGTGATTAGAAGCAAGTCACAGGTCCCATCTACACTCAAAGGGAGAAGGTTACACAATGGTGAGTATACTAGGGCATAAAGATCATGGGGGCACCTTAAAATCTGTTTGCAACACCAGCTAATCAAGAAAATGAGTGTATGTGTTTATGTAAATGCAAAGTTGTATAAAAATAGGCTTATCTTACAGTTGTATTGAGACAACCCTAGCTGCCTTTTCAGTGATGTCTGGAAGACAAGTTATGGCCACTGGGCACAAAGAAAATGAAATGTGCTTAGAGTTGTATACTGTGTTGTTTAAAGCTTAGAACTCCACTGGAGGCAACCAGTATTAACTACATCTTCTCAAGGATGTATAGATTAATTGTTTCTATTTGGTTTAAGCAATCCACAGCCTGGTGTTTGCTATGTGATCATCTGCATATAAGGAGACCTTTCAGTAAATGTGTCCTAGACACTTCTCAATCTGAAATGACTTACAAAGATCTCGGTGGTTTAAAATCTAAAGATAACCAAAATGATCATGCAACTGAAAAAGACCTCTGCAACTAAAAAGACCATAGGCAGCACTGGCTGGAAATTTTGAACTACTCTGATAATTGCCTTTCTGTTTTTTCAACTGTTGTGCCAAATCCTTCATTAAAGCCTTGTAGAAGTATACCTGTGGAGTCTTTAAAATTATTTAACTCTGTGTAATTTCTACAGTTGACACTGTGAGCAGAATATCTTAAATAATGCTTTCATCTACAATTCAGATGATGGCTAAGGCTTTGTTTAAGAATAAAAGGAAAAGGAAAGGGGATTTCTGGGGACCCTTTTCTGAAGATTGATTCCCGTCCGCCTGTGGGGTGAAGTTACACAGTGGTGCAATTACTGATAGGAGGAAAAGCTTATTAATAGGGGCAGGAGATAAATCCAGGACTGACGAAAACAGTTAAAGAGATTACAAAAGAAATTCAAACAAAAAAGCAGTCATGCAAGAATACGAACTTTAGCTGTTCCTTGCTTCTTCGCTAAAAATGAAAATATCTGAGAAGCAGCCTGAGGTTCTAGAGCTACCAATTTATAGCTAGTGATTCAATATGTAAAGGAAATCTTGAGTGAAAAATGAAGTGGGACATATACTCCTTTATATGAATATAGTCTCTTTTGACGAATAATCACTAAAATCTTCTGTCTCAGAGAAAGAAAATCAAGAGATTGCTAAAACTGGAGATTTTCAGTAAAAAAAATTTGCCACTTCATGGATCATTGTCAGCAAAATCCTGATGAGCTTCTATTAAAAAGAGTTTTACATGTGAGGGATCTATGCACTATTTCCTATACATTAGATACTGCCCAATGGAGTAGCACTTTTGATCTTACCTAGGAATCCCAGTGAGCTACAGCTTTTGCAGGAATATAGATATTCAGAAAAAAGAATGTAAATATCTTCAGTTGGATTAGTACTTCTGTATTTTTGATATAAAGACTTCTTTTCCTTTGGGTAGGTACCTAGTAGTGAGATTACTGGATCAAATGGTAGGTCTACTTTTACTTCTTTGATGAATGTCTTCACTGTTTTCCATAATGGTTGTAGTAATTTACAATCCCACCAATAGTGTATAAGCATTCCCTTTTCACCACATCTGTGCCAACATCTATTGTTTTTTAACTTTGTAATAATGGCCATTCTGGCAGGTGTAAGGTAGTATCTCGTTGTGTTTTTAATTTGTATTTCATTGATGATTAGGGATGTGGAGCATTTTTTCACATTTGTTGGCCATTTGTATATCTTCTTTTGTAAAATTTAAAATGTCTGTTCATGTCTTTTGCCCACTTTTTAATGGGGTTATTTGTTTTTTTCTTGATGATTTATTTGAGTTTCTTGTAGATTATGGATATTATGCCTTTGTCAGATGTGTCATTTGCAATTATTTCTCCAATTCTGCATGCTTTCTATTTCTTGGTTTTTTTCTTTTGTACAGAAACCTTTTAATTTAAGTAAGTCCCATTTCCTTATTTTTGTTTTCATTGTATTTGCTTTTGGGGTTTTGGTCATAAATTCTTTGCCTAGGCCAATGTTCAGAAGAGTTTTTCTTAAGATGTTTTTCTAGAATTCTTATGATTTCAGGTCTTATATTTAAATCTTTAATCCACCTCAGTTAATTTTTGTGTATGGTGAAAGACGGGGATCCAGTTTTATCCTTCTGCATGTGGCTCTTCAATTTTCCCAGCACCCTTTATTGAATAGATTGTCCTTTCCCCAATGTATGCTTGTGTACATTAAGTTTGTAAGCTGATACTTTACTGAATTTATTTATCAATTTTAGAAGTCTGTAGGAGTCTTTAGAGTTTTCTAGATATAAAATCAGATTATCACTAAACAGGATAGTTTGACCTCCTCTTTCCAATTTGGATGCCTTATTTCCTTTCCTTTCTTTTTATTTCCTTATGTTGCCTGGTTATGCTGGCTAGGATTTCTGCTAGTATGGTGAATAGAGAGATGGCAAAAGTAGGCATCATTGTCCTTTCCAGTTTTTAGGGAAAATGCTTTCAACTTTACCCCATTGAATATGATGTTAGATGTGGTTTTGTCATATACATGGCTTTCGTTATTTTGAGATATGTTCCTTCTATGCCTAGTTTGTTGAGGACTTTTATCATGAATGGGTACTTGATTTTATTGAATGCTTTTCTGCATTTATTTAGATGATCATAGGGTTTTTGTTTTTAATTCTTTTTAGGTGGTGAATGACATTTATGGATTGTGTATGTTGAATCTTCCTTGAATCCCTGGGATGAAAGCCACTTTATTGTGGTAATTTTTTTTTTATGATGTGCTATTGGATTCGTTTTGTTAATATTTCATTGAGGATTTTTGCATCTATGTTAATGAAGGCTATTAGTATGTAGTTTTCTTTCTTTTTCTTTTTTTTTTTTTAATGTGTCCTTGGCTGGCTTTGTTATCAGGGTGATACTGGCTTCATAGAATGAGTTAGAGAGGATTCCCTCCTTCTTGATATTATGGAATATTGCCAGTGGATAGGTGCCAGTTTTTCTTTATAGATCTGGTAGAATTTGGGTGTAAATCCGTGTGGTTCTGGGATTTTTTTTTTCCTATTGGGAGGTTTTTTTAATTACTTATTCAATCTCATTATTCATTATTGGCTTGTTCAAGATTTGTTACTTCCTGATTCAAGCTTGGGAAGTTGTATCTTTCTAAAAACTTGTGTACTTCCTCTAGATAGTCTAGTTTGTGTGCGTAGAGGTGTCTGTAGTAGTATCAGATGATCTCTTGTATTTCTCTGTTATCAGGTGCAATGTCTCCATTTTTATTTCTGATTGAGCTTGTTTGAATCCTCTGTCTTCTTTTTGTTGTTAATCTACCTGGCGGTCTATCAATGTATCTTTTCTAAGAAATAGCTTCTTATTTCATTGATACTTTGTATTCTTTTTTGATTTCAATTTAATTTAGTTCTGCTCTGATCTTTGTTATTTCTTCTCTTCTGCTAGCTTTGGATTGGTTTGTTCTTGTTTTTCTAGTTTTCTGAAGTGTGATTTTAGATTGTTAATTTGTAATCTTTCTGTCTTTTTGATATATCCATTTAGTGCTATGAACGTCCTCGTTAGCACTGCTTTTGCAGTATCCCATAGACTTTGGTAACTTGTGTCACCATTATCATTCAATTCAAAAAAATTTGTTGATTTCCATCTTGATTTTTTCATTGACCCAAAGGTCATTCAGGAGCAGGTTGTTTAATTTCCATAGATTTGTATAGTTTCAAGAGTTCCCCTTGGAATTGATTTCTAGTTTTATTCCACTGTGGTCTAAGAAGATACATAGTATGATTTTGATATTTTAAAATTTGCTAAAACTTGTTTTGTGACCTAACATATGGTCTTATCTTGGAAAATTTTCCACGTGCTGGTAAGAATAATGTATATTTCTGTCTCGCAGCTTGCAGGGTTTTCTCCTTCTCTTTGAGTAGAATTTTTTGTAAATGTCTTTTAGATCCATTTGTTCTAAAGTCCCATTTTAGTCCAATGTTTCTTTGTTTGTTTTCTGTCTCCATGATCTGTCTGGTTCTGTCATTGGAGTGTGGAAGTTCCTCACTGTTATTACATTGCTGTTTATTTCATTTCTTAGATCTACTAGTATTTGTTTTATGCATATGGGAGCTCTGGTGTTAGGTACATATATATTTAGGATTACTGTATCTTCTTGTTGAATTGATCCCTTTATCATTATATAATGATCATTGTTGTCTTTTTCTATTGTTGTTTATTGAAAATCTGTTTTATCTAATATAAGGATAGTTACTCTTCCTCATGTTTTGTTTTCATTTAAGTGGAATATTTTTACATTCCTTTACCTTGAATATATGAGACACTTTATGAGTAAATGAGTTTCTTGCAGATACCAGATATTTTGGTTGTGGGTTTTTGTTTGTCTGTTTTTCCATTCTGTCTATTAATATATCTTTTAAGTGGGACATTTAGACTGTTTACATTCAATATTAATATTGATAATGAGATACTATTCCAATCATCATGTTGATCATTACCAAGTTGCTTTGTATTCTCCCTTGGATAACTGTTTTATAAAAGTTGTGAGTGTTTAATTTTGAGTATTTTTACGCTGGTGACTACTACCATTATTTTCAGTGTTTAGAGCACTTTTGAGAATTTCCTGTAGGGCAGATCTAGTGGTGACAAATTCCCTTAGTGTTTACTTGTCTGGGAAAGATTTTATTTCTCCTTCATTTATGGGACTTAGTTTTGTAGGATACAAAATTCTTGGTTGACAGTTACTCTGCTTAAGAAAACTAAAGATGGGACCCCAATCTGAGAAATCTACTGTTTAGTCTGATGGGTTTTCCTTTGTAAGTTATGTATGCTTTTGTCTTGCAGCTTATAGGATTTTCTCCTTCATTTTAACTGTGGGCAGACTGATGACTATGTTCCTAGGTGATGTCCTGTATGTAATTAATCCTCTAGGAGTTTGATGACCTTCTTTAATCTGGATGCCCAAATCCCTAACAAGTCCAGCGAAGTTTTCTTTCATTATTCCCTGCCTTTTACTTTCTCTTCTTTCTCCCTCAGGGATACCTATAATTCCTATGTTTGGCCATTTTACATAATCCCACGTTTCTCAGAGACTTTGTTCATTCCTCTTGATGTTTTTTTTTTTTTCCTTTATTTTTGACTGACTGGATTAATTTGAAAGTTTTGTCTTCAAGTTCTGAAATCCTTCCTTCTGGTTGGCCAAGTCTGTTTTAAAACTTTTCACTATATTTTGAAATTCCCTAAGTGACTCTTTCATTTCCAGAAGTCCTGTTATTTTTTTAAATATCTCTCTCCATAGCAAAATTTTCATTCATGTCCTGAATAATAATAATAAAGATTATTATTATTATTTTGTTTCTTTGTGCTGGTTTTCAACTTTCACATCAATCCCATTGTGCTTACTTGTGATCCATAGTTTGAATTCCATATCTGACATTTCAAAAATTTCCTTTTGTTTGGAGTCCACTGCTGGAGAGCTAGTGTAATCTTTGTGAGTGTTGAAACAGCCTGTTTTTTTCATATTACCAGAGTTCTTAAGCTGCTTCCTTCTCATCTGAAACCTCTTCCCTAGGCTCAAAACACATAGCTCTACAGTTCACTTGTTCTCGTTCTCCTCTGCCAGGATTTCTGCTGCTCAGTGTAGAGAGGGAGAATACCTACTGGAGTGTTGCTGGTGATTTGATGGGATGGACCTCAGACTCCTGGGAGTATTCATGTGCCAGTGGTGGACTAGGTTAGTTAATCCCCAGTTCCCAGGCCCCGGAATGGCATGCTTGAGTTGTAGTGGGGCCAGCAAAGACTGAGTTGGCAAACTTTCCTTGAAGTCTCACTGAATTCAGGCCCTGGCTGCGATAATAAGGGATGGGTTGATGCCCTGCTCTGGAAAAATGCTCAGGAAGTAAAAGTATGGATGCACTTTGAGCCTGTTACAGGATAGGCAACCTGCTCTTGATGAGATTAGCAGAGGCAGGCAACTGTGGGATGCACAAGCTGTTCACACCTCCCTCTTTTGGCAGTGACAGTGGTCTCTGTTGTCAGCCAGAGCACCCAGATGCCCAGCTTCCCCCCGGCCCAGCTGCAGCAGAGGTAATGGAGGCAGCTCTACTCACTACGTGCAGGGCTCCCAGACTGGCTATCCTGGACTGTGGCTGAAATGCTCTAGTGAGGAGGTATGGTTGAGCCAGAGGCTTACCTCTAGATAGGGTAGGATTCTCCCAGAAGAGATAGGAGGTTCAGGGAGAGAACTGCTAGCCCCACACTCCCTCAGGAGAGGAAGTAGCTTTTGTCCTTGGGACACACAAAAGCACTTGCTGTAGCTTTTTAGAGGGGAAGGAGTGAGTCCCAAACTCTATGGAAGCCTGGGTGAGATGGGTTTTCTGTCAGAAGCAGAGCAGTTGCTCCAAAATGCCTTGGCTTAATTTCCCCTGTGGAACCCTTGCCAGTCCCAAGCAGAAATGGCCTTTCAGCCTTGGCTGCATCAGCATAGGTGGGCAGAGGAGGGGAGGAGGGAGAGAGGCCCCCAAATGATGAGGAGCTGGTTCTCTGATCCCCTTTGTCTGAGGGGCCCTCTTATGTGCTGCACTCTCCCTCTCCTCTCAGCTAGAAGCAGCCTACTCTGAATACCCAAGCTCCAGAGACCCACAGTTCCCCTGGACTCATTGGTCCCCCCAAGACTTCTGTGGTCTGAGTATGTGCTGGGGAGCATTGTCTATGGACCCAGTGATACAGAAACCAAGGGGCTGAGATTCCTGAGTCAGAACACCTATAAAAACACTGCCTGTCTGCGAAGAGAAGGAATGGACTCTACCCTCTGTGCAGAATCCCGGTGACTGAGCGGAGTACTATTGGAGGTGTACTCCCCCTGCAAGCCTAGAACTGGCCAACCTGCAGCTCACTGAAGCCAAAAGGTCATGCTTGGGAGTAGAGATAGCTATGTCTGCAGCATTAGGTGATGGGAGGAGGGGAAGTTCCTATTTCCTCGGCTCCACTGCTGCTTCTGCTCTGTGGTGGGGACACTCCTACCCTACAGATTTCTCTCTGCACTTATTTCTCTATGGGGAGGAATGCAGGTAATTTAGAATTATGGATGTGGGGCTTTCTGGTGTAGGACAGTGCATGCTATGCCTTCCTCTGTCCTAAAAAGCATTTGTGGCATACTTCCCAGTGCCCTTGAGGCAGCCCACTCTATGAGTCAGAACTCTGGAAATACTGCTGTTCTTCTGTGTCTCCCTGTGACTTTCTGTTTAGCACAGTCCAAGCAGGTGTGGGGGAAGGTTCGTGTGTTATCCAGCAACTGGAAGACAGAGGGGCTGTGACTTTCCCAGAAGGATAGAGGCAACCAGCATATGCACAGGCAGCATGGCACCCATCATCTCAGCTTATGTCTGTGGTGGGGGGAGGTGACCCTACACAGGCCCATGGCCTCATGCTCTGTTCTCAAGAATCTATCAGTTTGCCCATGACAGCAGCACTTGGATTTGTCAGGGTAGAGGGTCTTGCTGAAAGCTCAGAAGCTGGCAGACGCAGGTGCAAGGGGAGCAAAAGTAAACACTCCCACCTACCCTTTGCACTGGGCTCTGAATCCCTCAGGGGTTTGTTTCTGCAAACTCTTGCTCCTCGTCATTCTGCTCCACAACTTCTTCCAGTAGGATCTCTGGCTCGGAAACCTTTCCCTCAGTATTTCACGTGAGCTAGGTTTTTTCACTTGAAACTTTTTCTTCTAAGTAGGCTCATGTTTCTAGTCAGCCATTTTGCCCCCTCCCTTGGCATATACATTATTTTTCTTACCTCTATGATGATGTATCACTGGAATGCACGTGACATTTGAGTAGATGACTCTTTTTTTACCCAAATTCAAGTGTTTTTACTCTATTGAAGTGCTTAATTTTAAACAATCTAAGATGCCTGAGAAAACAAATTTCATACTTAATTAAGATAAACATTATTTCAATATGAAACTCCTGCTTCTACATCATTTAATAAAGAAACCTTGCAGGCACAGTGCAACAATGAGTTGAAAAGCGTTATATGCAATTATCATTTACCTTACCATTCACAAATTAGTGGACCATTTAAAAATTGGAATAGGCAATTGAAAAGCCCACTTACAAAATTGGGGAGTAATAAGAAACTGAAGTGAGGGCTGACATAATTGAGTTAATGTGAGTTAAAAATATGAGGGAAGTAAAGAGAAATCATCATTAGATGGACTTGTGAAATATTCTGGAAAGATAGGAAATAGTAGGTGAGGAGCAACACAAAAACTTGCATAAACTTTTCCCCTACTTTATCTTTATTTTCCTGTTCCTTATTCTGTAGTGCCAAAATCTGGGTTACATGTGCGCTTTCCAGAGGAAAAAGTCAATTGCTAAACATGAAACCATCACAATACTTCTAAAGATATTTTCAAAGTTCCTGAAAGAATGATGAATTCAAAATGGTCATTCCTTCTCTTCACCCGGAGAAGGTAAAATTAACATTTTCTGCTCCTTCCTTACCTACTAGACCAGAGAGTCCTATAAGCTCATACTTATCTAAGATTACTCTATATGGCTAGGAATGGACAAAAGGCAAAGGATTTCCAGACATATACTGCTGCCAGTTCTGTGGAACAGTCCTTCCTCTGAGCCTAATAGTTAGTCCTACCCCTGGAAGAGAGAATCTGAGTGAAAATTAACAATAACTATAAAGAAGATGTGATTGTAGATGAAAAGAAAGCCAGTAAATGGATAATGCGAAAGGAATAATGAACAATATTTACTACCTCGTGAGATAATATGGTATATTTACAGATGCCAGTAGGGTGAGGCTCTTGGGCTGCAGAAAACTTCCCTTTTGTATTATTAGTTATTGATGAAAAGTAATGTATCTATTCATGAAATTCATGTGAGTATTTGTTACATGCGTAGAATGAGTAATGATCAACTCACACTTAATCATTATTTGGAGTAATAATTTGGAGCATATTTGGCATACCCATCACCTTGAGTATTTTTCGTTTCCATGTGTTGGTAGCATTTCTAGCTACTACCTCTCTTCTAGCTACTATAAAATATACAATACATTGTTGCTAACTATAGTTACCCTACTCTGCTATCAAATATTGGGATTCATCTGTTCTTTCTAACTGTATGTTTGTACTCACTAACCAACCTCTCTTTATCTCCCCTTCCTACCAACACACCCTTCCCAGCCTCTGGTATCTATCACTCTATTTTCTATCTTCATGAGATCAGTTTTATTAGTTCCCACATATAAATAAGAACATGCAGCATCTATCTTTCTGTGTCTGGTTCATTTCACTTAACATAATGACCTCTGGTTCTATCCATGTTGCCACAAAAGACACGATTTCATTCATTTTTATGACTGAATGTTATTTCATTATGTATATATACCACATTTTCTTTATCCATTTGTCCATCACTGTGCATTTCAGTTGATTCCATGTCTTTGCTATTGTAAACAGTGCTACAGTAAACATGTGAGTGTAAACATCCATCTGATATACTGATTTTTTTTACTTTTGATAAATACCCAGTAGTAGAATTGCTGGATCTTATGGTGGTTCTATTTGTAGTTTTTTGAGAAATCTCCATACTATTTTCCATAGTGGTTGTACAAATTTACATTGCCACCAACAGTGTATATGAATTGCTTTTTCTCAGCATCTGTTATTTTTTGTCTTTTTGGTAATAACCATTCTAACTGGGGTAAGATGATATCATGATTAGTGGTTTTGATTTGCATTTCCCTGATGCTTAGTGATGTTGAGCATTTTTTTATATAACTGCTTGCCATTTGTGTGTTTTCTTTTGACAAATGTCTATTCATGTCCTTAGCCCACTTTTTAATGGGATTATTATTTTTTATTGTTGAGTTATTGAGTTCCTTGTATATTCTGGATATTAGTCCCTGGTTGGATGAATAATTTGCAAATATTTTCTCCTGTTCAACAGGTTGTCTCTTCACTCTACTGATTGTTTCTTTTGCTGTGAAGAAGATTTTTTTTTTTTTTTTTTTGAGACAGAGTCTCACTTTGTTGCCCTGGCTAGAGTGAGTGCCGTGGCGTCAGCCTAGCTCACAGCAACCTCAGACTCTTGGGCTCAGACAATCCTACTGACTCTGGCTCCCAAGTAGCTGGGACTACAGACATGCGCCACCATGCCCTGCTAATTTTTTTCTATATATTTTTAGCTATCCAATTAATTTCTTTCTATTTTTGGTAGAGACGGGGTCTCGCTCTTGCTCAGGCTGGTCTTGAACTCCTGAGCTCAAACAATCCGCCCACCTCGGCCTCCCAGAGTGCTAGGATTACGGGCGTGAGCCACTGCATCTGGCCAAGTGAAGAAGATTTTTAGTTTAATATAGTTCCATTTGTCTATTTTTGCTACAGTTCTCTGTGCCTTTGAAGTCTTAGCCATGAAATCTTTGCTTAGACCAATGTTTTGCAGTGTTTTTCATGTTTTTTTCCCTAGAAGTTTTAGTTTCAGGTTTTCCATTTAGGTCTTCAATCCATCTTGGGTTGATTTTTGTACATGGGGAGAGGTAGAGTCCAGTTTCATTCTTCTGTATATGGATATCCAATTTTACGAGCACCATTTATTGAAGAGGTTATCCTTTCCCCAGGGTATACTCTCGGCACCTTTATTGAAAATCAGTTGGCTGTAAATGTGTGGATTTATTTTTGGACTTTTCTGTTCCATTAATGTATGTGACTGTTTTTATACCAATATTATGCTGTTTTGGTTAATACAGCTTTGTGACATATTTGAAATCAGGTAGTGTGATACCTCCAGTTGGGTTTTTGTTTTTGTTTTTTTCTTCCCAGGATTATTTTGGCTATTTGGGCTCTTTTTTGGTCTGTATGGATTTTAGGATTGTTTTTTTCTGATTCTATGAAAAGTGACATTGGTATTTTGATAAGGATTTCATTGAATCTGTAGAATACCTGGGCAGTATGGTAATTTTAGTGATATTAATCCTTCCAATGCATAAGCATGGGATGGTTCCACATTTGTGTCTTCTTCAATTTTTCCCTCAGTTTTTTGTAGTTTTCCTTGTAAAGATATTTCACCTCCTTGGTTAAATTTATTCCTAGGTATTTTCTTTTTTGTAGCCATTGTAAAAATAACATTGTCTACTTGATTTTTTTCTCAGCTAGTCATTATTGTTGTATAGAAATGCTATACAACATTGATGTTTTTATGTTGATTTTGTATCCTGTAACTTTACTGAATTTATTTATCAAATTTGTGAGCTTTTTTGGTGGAGCTTTTAGATTTTTGTAGATACAAGGTCATACCATCAGCAAAGAGGGACCATTTGGAATCTTCTTTTCCAAATTGGATGACTTTTATGTCTTTCTTTTGCCTGATTTCTCTGACTAGGACTTCCAGTACTGTGTTGAACAGGAGTGGCGAAAGCAGGCATCCTTGTCCTGTTCCAGATCTTAGAGGAAAAGCTATCAGCTTTTCCCTGTTCACTATAATGTTAGCTATAGGTTTGTCATATATGGCCTTTTGTTATTTTGCGGTAAGTTATTTCTATTCCTAGGTTGTTGGAAGTTTTTATCATAAAGGGATTTTGAATTTTATGAAGCGTTTATTCTGAATCTATTGAGATGATCATGTGCTTTTGTCCTTCATTCTTCCCTTTTATTTGAAGCTCAAAGTCCAGTGTGGTCCTAGTGGATTTAAAGAGAATTTTTAAAAAATTCTGTGTGTATCTTTTACTGTGTAATTCATTTATACAGAGAAATGATTTGATCTATTTATAGTCTTATAAATTTTCATTTTCCCTGGTCAAATATATGTCACATAATAATCAACATTTTTTGAATCAATCACCATTATAAACCTGTCAAACCTGTCATGAAATAGGGCTTTTGGTGTACTACCACTTTAAAGACAATGATTTCACTGTTGTTTAATGGATAAATTAAATTTTGATTTTATTCTTTCCATATATCATCCTTGTAACATTTCACAGTAAATTATTTACCAGTCTTTTTTCCATCATATGAATAAATTCACCAAAATTAATCCAGTGTTGTCAAATTTTTAACATATTTCATTGTTACTTTTCAGACTCATTCTTTATAGTTATTGTAAGCAAAGGCTAATAATGTTCACAACCTCTCAACCTGGAATTACCTATATGATATATCTCAATGACATTAACATTATCTTGTGCATTAACACTTGAAATAACTCTAATTTTTCTTTTTTCTTTTGATCTCAATTTCACAGGTGTTATCTATTATAGAGAAATCATTTTGCAAAGTAACATGCAGGGACTGTTGTCTCTCAAAATATTTTGTGTATCAATGGATTACAGTCCATAATGTGTCTATTAATCTAGGTGATGATCTGTTGAAGAGAAGCCCAGATATCTGTGTGTGCCATATTTAGCATAACGTCACATGCCCTAATACCTATGGATCATGTTGTTGTGCATGAAGCATAACAATTAAGGAAAATAATACTAAGAAAATAAAGATCTATATCAGTTTAGGTGTGACATAGTGGACTTACATATCTACTACTGTTAGTCTTAGACCCTTCTGTCCCATTCTGTACCTGACCTATTTATTTAAATATTGTAGTAGATGTCCATTTCTCTATTTTTGTTTTCTTTTCTACTTGTCCAGCATCTCTTCCCTCTGATTTCTAGTAGAGTAATTATTCTTTTATTCTGGGACATGCCTCCAAACCAGATGTCACAATAACTGTATTAACTCACATTTGTCACCACAAAAGAGAAAAAGTGATCCAAACATGGTCACAGTGATCACTAAGAGTGGCTACAGAAACTTTTTGGCATATTCAAACTCAACTGTATTTATGAATGTCTACTGCCCATATTACACTAACCTGGGAATTCAACATCATCCTAGTTCATTTGAGGGCAAAAGAATCTGAGATTACCTGAAAACTTGAAAGATCAAGAGAGATGTTGAAGTTCTTGGTTTGAATTATGCCTGAAATCAGTCGCTTCCCTGAATTTTGCTTCAGTTATTCAGTGTCCAGTAGTTGAAATGACAAAAGTTTTACATAATATTTTAATATCCATAAAAGATATAGCACAACAGAGGAAAAAAGAGCAGACAATCATGGAGAGATTAATTAGCTGCCAAGCACTGCTCAACAGAGTCCTTTTTCAGCTACACAGGGTGCTCTTTGTCTTTGCATTATGAACCTCTGAGATCACAATTTCTGGCTCCTTGGCTCTCTGGCACAAGTTTACTGAGCAGTCTCTTATTATCCACCTGGTCATATAGCTAAAGCCACATTGTATAACAACTTAAATAAGGAAAAACCATTAATCTACACCTCCCTGAACAATTTAGGAAAGCTAATATAAAATGTCTCCAAGGGAATTTTAAATTTTAAATAACACTTTTGTAGTCCAAAATGTATGCTCAAAATATACTCAGAATCACTCAATGACAATAGCATGTTCGTTGAATACACTGACATTGGCCAAAATGCTCTTAGAGATATTTGGATAAAATTGTCACTGGGCTAGGTGTCCTATGCAAACCAAATTTGCCTTTAATGAAAAGAGCTGTTCTGAGGAAAAAAGAATTATAGGCTCATAATGGGCTCTTAGAAAGACGTCTTTTAAAAGCAAGAGACAAGATGGCAAGGATCCTGGACAGATGTATGGTTTAAAACAGTGGGTAAACAGACTCAACAAATAGTTCAACATTATGCTAAGGAATAAGAATGAGAAACAGAGAATGCAAACTGACCAAAGAGGGTCTGACAAGGATGATCCTCCAGAACAGAGCTGAGGTAGCTCAAGGACAATGATATGAGATCTTTTCAGTGAAAGCACAAAGAATAAACGTATGGGAGAATTATGGTGCCCCTAGTAAAGTCAATGAGAATTTCTAAATGAAAATGTAATTTGCACAGGTGATCTGACTGCCAAGTCCCACAGATAAACATAAAACAGATTTACCAAATAGTGCAGAAAATTGGTATTAGAAAGCTATTTAACTTGCTAGGATTTTACTGATGGGAGAAAGATGGGCATTACTTAAAGATAAACACAAAGTGAACACTGGCAGTACAACCTTGCAGTGTAAAACAAAGCAATCACTATGCTCTCAAGAGACTTGGAATCTCGAATAAACCAGGGCCCAGACTTTTATTTATACTCCAAACCGTGACAGAATTTATTATATGAGCAAGAGCTGATTTTGTTGAGAATGCTGAGAAAATACTACTGATTTATTTTGTAATAATTTTAGTTGAATGTAACCGCTGTTTATAGCCACTATTTGGCATGATACTCATGATTGTTAAGATATACTGGATCAGTTTTCACAAAATCTATGATAGTATATACATTGATAATTACTTAAAAAAAAAGAAGTCTACCTTGCTTGAATCATTTTTTCTCTTTTGTAGTGGCAAACGTTGGTTACTACATTGGTTGTTACAACTTATTTGAGAATTTTTTTTTAAATAAAAAAGAATTCTTTTACTGGAAATCAGGGGGCAGGGATTGAAGGTAGGCAGAAACCAATAAACTAAAACAGGTATCCACTACAACATTCAAATAAACAGGTCAGGTAGAGAATGGGATATAGAAGCCTAAGACCTAGGCTAAAAAAAAAAAAAAAAAAAAAAGTGTGTGTGTGTGTGTGTGTGTGTGTGTTTAATGAACCTAAAGTTAACAATAAATCTAAGAAACCAGGTGAGATCACGCAGGAAAGTAGAATAGTTAGAGAAGGAAAAAGGATCCAGGATCTGGGATTCCCTGAGAGCGGAATGATTTAAACTTGAAATCCAGAATTTTTATATACCTTTGAGGTCTCCAGGCTTCTGGTTTCTTGTTAAATTATATACGCAAATCTTATGAAAAATGTAAATGAAAACAAAGCCAAAGAAAACTCGTAAAATATTACTAACTGAAGACTTTTAATTCCCTGACCCAGTTCTATAGCCAAGACTTAATAGCCAAAGTGTGCTGTGAGGAGATATTTTACTACAATTTTCTTCCAAGAACAAAATTGTGAAAACATATAGTATATGTTCTACCATGTTCTCTACTAAGGTAAATTAACCAAAATATAACTGTAATAAAGCATTTGCAATTCCCAAGGATGTTAATGGTTTACTTCCTGAATTACCAAATTCTAAATGGAGCATCAGTGAGAACATAGAGATTATAAAATACTGTCTATATGATTCAAGTTTTTAAATTTAGTATTATTATTATTTTGTACTTTCAAAAGAGAATTATGGGCTAAGTAGACACACAAAGGAATGCTTGTGCAATTCTTTATTTTGACCAACATTACTTATTTGCAAGTTAAAATGTTAATATTTTTCAAAGGTGCAAATAAATATATATACATATATAATATATATAAATGCATATATAATTACCAAGTCATCCTTTACTTTCAAATTTGTAATTTTTAAATTATTAGAATCTGTTCATCAGTTTTTGATATCTTCCTTAATCTTCTAATATCCAAATTAAGAGACTGACCTTTCTGAAATGATGTATTCCATTTTCCAATATTTAGTCCCTACAGAATACCTAGGTCTGTGCCAGGACAATGGATAAATTAGGAGATGCTCTCAATTACCTTATAGAGGAAAAATTTAATAAATATGACAGTCTGAGAAAATTACATGACAGTAAACTGTGATAGACTAGGTAGTGTGACCCTTTCTCAGTACCTTTGTTATAGACATTAGAGAAGGTTTCATGAGATCACACTTCAGCTGGTTCTGAATGACAGACAGGATTTGGTGAGACACAGAGGACTGGTGTTTTAATCAAGTTATTAACGCAAATACTTGTTAGACAAAAAATATTTATTTTATTACTCTTGAAACTAGAAAAAGCTGATATATTTAAGCTTCAATTTGTGGAAACTGAGGCCAATAAAAGAGACAGTGCTGGATTTGGAACCCAGAAACATTTTCTGAAAGGCAAGGTCCTGTAAGAATAAAGCATTCTAATGATTTGCAGTACTTCCCATTTAAAATTCAACATATGAGCACAAGAGTGGTGCCTGTGTACATGTGTGCATCTATATGTGAGTTCACACATGTACGTGTGTTTAGATGTGTATATTTCTGTGCCTTTGTGTGCATGTAGGTGTGTGCGCCTAGCTTTGAGGGTGAAATAATGTCATTATTTTAAAACAAGTCACTCAATAGTAATAATGCCAAAAGTTAAAATGAAAAATTAAAGATTTGAGAATATTTATGCTACATGCGTAGCTATGTTGTATACTTGAAGTCTTATTTTTCGTGTATTTTTTTATGGTGCTAGAGACCTTAAGTGGAAAATTCTTGCATATTTTGAGTAGGTGGATGTGGAACATACCATTCACTTAATACATCTTGAAATCACAGTTTTCTTTTCTGAACATGGAGAATTTGGAAGATATTTCCTAATTAGTATACTTCATTTTAGCATACTTCATTTAGTTTTCTTCCTTTTAGTGTAATTCATTTATCCTTTTAGTATCCTTTTAGTATACTTCTTTTCAGAAAGTGGACCTATGGTCTAGCAAAAGGGAGACTTTGATTTTAAACAGTGCCTTTGTCACTTGGCCAAATAGGGAAAAAAATAAAGTGGCTGTATTCCTAACAGCCTTCTAAAACTGCATGATAACCCATGTAAACTTTATATTTATCACAGAAAAAAGGAATGATACAGAGTCCACAGACATGAAATACCCCTTTCAACAGTCTATGTTGTAGTCTCAACTACTCAGGAGGCTGAGGCAGGAGGATTGCTTGAGAC
>CAUYSK010120819.1:0-11269 GCA_963575035.1 Avahi laniger | reverse complement strand
AATGTTTATAGCAGCACAATTCACAATTGCAAAGATGTGGAAACAACCCAAGTGTCCATCAATACATGAGCGGATTGATGAAATGTGGTACATGTATACCATGGAGTACTATTCAGCTTTAAGAAACAATGGTGATATAGCATCTCTTGTATACTCCTGGATAGAGGTGGAACGCATTCTACTAAGTGAAGTATCCCAAGAATGGAAAGACAAGCAACACATGTACTCACCATCAAATTGGTATTAACTGATCAACACATAAGTGCACATATAAGAATAACATCTATTGCATGTCTGGCTAGGGGGAGGGTGGAGTGGGGAGAAGGGGATGGGTATATGCATACACAAAGAGTGCAATGCGCACCACCCGAGGGATGGGCACATTTGAAACTCGGACTTGGGGGAGGAAGGGCAACATACATAACCTAAACATCTGTACCCCCATAATATGCTGAAATAAAATAAAAAAAGAAAGGTAGCCTCCTTGGTTACTGTACACTCTTAGGGGTGCGATCTGTCCTTTGGTGCAAAGTAGCCCAGTTGTGGAGACGAAACAAAAGGGCAGCAGCGTTCGCGGGTTTCAAAAAACAAGAAAAAACAAAACAAAACAAACAAAGCGACCCCTTTGGCTACTCCACCCAGGGGCGGAGTCAGTCCCTTTTGCGCAAAGCTTCTGGGAGTGTCAAGTCGCCTGGAAGTGGGGATGGTTATGTCGCTCTGGGTCATGGCTCGAAAAGTGGCCTCCTTCAGACTCCATCTTTTTGGCTCGAAGCACCGTGGCTGGGTGGAACGGGGGCTGCCCGAGAACACCTGGCAACTCAGCCAAGAAATCGACCTCTCTCCCTGTTTCGCCTTTTCAAAGGCGGAGCTTGAGCCGCCAGCTTGAAAAGACCGTCTGCAGGGTTGGGAGAGAAAGTGATTTCTCTCGTTATTCTCCTCCTTGAAGGGTGGGACTAACTCTGCCAGGCAGAGGCAGGGGCAATGCCTCAGACCGTTGCCTGGGCAACAGGCCCCGGTTATTTTAGGCCATGGACTTCAAAAATGGTGGCTGCCCACCCACTGAGAGTCATCGCTGGAGGTGACTGCACCGCGGGTATTGGGAGCTGGATTTGGCACGCTGTCTCTAAGAGCCGCGTGTTGTGTCCACTCCTTCCCTAACATACTGACTCGTGACTTATCAGTAGGAGGGACCTGTACTCTGTCCCACCCTGCGCTGGCCAAATCTTCAGTGGTGTCCGAGGGCGCTCCTTTATGGTGTTCACCTCCCTTGATCTGGTCCTGGTGGTCTCCTGAGGTGAGAAGCCTGTCTCCAAGCTCTCTCCTGTGGAACTGGCAAGTGTCTGAACCAGGAAGTGTCCCCTCGGACCAGTCCCTCCCCGGCCCAAAGCAGATCTAGCACAGCGCACAGGAGAGTTCAAAATGATTCCCGCTCCTGTGTCTACTCCACACAGCCTTTCCAGCCGTGCTACCACTTGGCACTGAATTCGGGTGCTTCCCTGCCTGCGTGGGTGTGGATGTCGGTGGAGGAAGAGTCGTCCTCCTGTGGGTCAGATCACACTGCCCCGGCTGGCCAACGGGCATGGCCATCCCACGCTCTATCCCCTACCGTGCATCTCGCACACTCCGAATTTTACGGTGGATTCTCCGATTCACCTTTTCTTTCCCCTAGCGATGTTTGTCACTTGCTGCTTCTCTGCAGATTCACAAAGCTGATCCTGTGGGAGAGTGGTTCACTCTCCTGCGGTTGTCTGCATTTTTCACCTCCTACTCTGGGAGCAGAGAGCAAGGAGGTCACCCCTAATCCGCCATTTTTTCTCCTACCCCCTTACTTTATTTTTATTCGTCAGCATTTTGTTGGATCACTGTTTGATTTTTAAATGCTTAACCAACCCTGAATGCCTGGAATTAACCCCACTTGGTTATTTGTTATTCTTTTAATATATTTAATTAGATCTGCTAGGTATTTTTTGTTTTTAGAAATCTTATATCTATATTCATGAGAGATATTGGTTTGTAGTTTTGTTTTCTTATAATGTTTTTGTCTGGTTTCATGGTAATCCTGGCCTGACAGAATGAGTTGGGAAGTATTGCATATCCTTCTATTTTGGGAAAGAATATGCAATAATTTATATTACTTCTTTTTTAAATATTTGGTATAATTTACCAGTGAAGCTATCTAGGCCTCAAGTTTTCTTTATAGAAAGCACTGTCACTACAAATTCAACTTCTTTAAAAGGCTATTCATGTTATCTATTTTTCAGTAAGTTTTGGTAAATTGTGTCCTTCAAGGAATTTTTTCATTTCATGTAAGCTGTCAAATTTATTGGTATTACATTGTTCACATATTATTTATTGATTTTTAACTTTAGATATAATTCACATACTATATAAATTTTGGAAAATAATACAGTTTAGTATATTTTAGTATGTTGACATAATTGAGCAACCATCACCACCATCTAATTCCAGAAAATTTTCATCACTGTCAAAAGAAATCTCATACCCACTAGCAGTCAATCCTCACTCCTCTCTTCTCCCTTATTATTTTTAATATCTGTAGAATCTGCAATGTCACTTCTCTTATTTATGATATTGTAATTTGTGTAATCTGTTTGTTTTCCCCTGATAAACCTCTAGGTTTATCAACTTCATTGATCTCTAAGAATCACCTTTTGGTATCATTGATTTTTTATGTTTTCTATTTCATTGAATTTTGCACTGATCTTCATTATTTATTTTATGCTACTTACTCTGGTTTTAATGTGCTCTTCTCTATCTATTTTCTTAGATGGAAAGTGAGGCCATTGATTTGAGTCTATTCTTTTCTAATATATATATATTTAGTATTTGTAACTTTCCCCTTAAGTACTGCTTAAACAGCATCCCACACATTCTGATAGATTGTATTTTCATTTTCATTCAGTTCAAAAACTTTCTAATTTTCCTTTTGATTACTTCTATGATTTGGGGGTTACTTAGAAGTGTATTAGTTAGTTTCAAAATATTTGGAGGAGTTTCCAATGACCTTTTTGTTATGGCTTCAAATTAAATTTCATTGTGGTCAGAGAACATATTTTGTATGGCTTACATACTTTTGAATTTCTTGAGACTTCACTTTAAATCTCAGAATAAGGCCTATCTTGATAAATGTTCTGTGTGCACTTGAGAAGAACATATATTCTGTGGATGTTGGATAGGGGTGGTCATAAATATAAATCACGTCAAGTTGGTCAATAGTGCAGTTTGTCTACTATATCTTTGCTGTTTTTCTGCCAAGTTATCAATTATTGAGAGGGCTATTGAAATATGACTGTAATTGTTGATTTATTTATTTCTCTTTGTAGTTTTATGAATTTTGCTTTGTGTATTTTAAGCTCTGTCATTAGGTGCATAAACATTTGGGATTGTTATGCCCTCTTGATTAGTTGATGCCTTTATTGTTATGAAATGACCTTTCAAAAAGATCCCTGGTTATATTCTTTGCTTTAAAATCTACTTTTTCTGAATTAATATAGCCACTCTAGCTTACTAGAATTAGCATGTTCCATCCTTTTACTTTAACCTTTTTCTCTTTATATTTAAAGTGCATTTCTACTGTTCCATATGTTGAGAAGGAGAGAATCTTTCCTAACTCATTCTACAAAGTCAGTATCACCCTGATACCAAAGCCAAGAAAGGATACAGCAAAAAAATAAAACTACAGACCAATATCCCTCATGAACATAGATGAAAAAATCCTCAAGAAAATACTAGCAAACTAAATCCAACATTACATCAAAAAGATAATTCGCCATAATCAAGTGGGTTTTATCCCAGGGATGAAAGAATGGTTCAATGTATGCAAATCAATAAATTTGATTCACCACATAAACAGAGTTAAAAAAAACCCATATGATTATCTCAATAAATGCAGAAAAATCATTTGATAAAATCCAGCACCACTTCATGATAAAAACCCTCAACAAACTAGGTATACAAGGAACACACCACAAAATAATAAAAACGATATATGAAAAACCCACAGTCAACATCATACTGAATGAGGAAAAGTTGAAAGCACTCCCCCTAAGAACTGAAAGAAGACAAGGATGCCCACTGTTACCACTTCTATTCAACATAGTACTAGAAGTCCTAGCCAGAGCAATCAGGCATGAGAAAGAAATAAAGGGCAGCTTTGGGACTCCCACCCCTCACCCCAGGAGCTTAATGTAACCATATCCTGTGAGCTGAGGTGGGAAAAGACTGTTGGGAATGTGTATCTGGCAGAATAAAGGGGAGCAGACAAGATGGAAGACAAGAAACACCTCCAGCCAGAGCGTCTCTGCAAGAAGGAGAAATTGTAATAAAGAGGTAAAAAAACAAACAGGAAGACATAGATTGGATGAGATTTAGAAGGAGGGACACCTGAACCTACAGGAGATTCATGGGAAGAGGTTGTGGAGAAGAACTGGAAGGAGAAAGGCATTGGCAGGGATTAAGCCCCAAGAGGCTTGGACACCAGCTAGAAGGGTAGGTGGAGCAGCTCAAATTCCCCTCCCTTGCATTTTGGACTGCTGGTGGGCTCCCAAGCTACTGGAGAGACCTGCCAACACCACCCGAGTGTTGGCTGCCACCAGTGAGTGGAGAGCCTCTTGCAGACAGGGCACCAGGCTCCCAGCTCCCTCGGGGCACCTCCTGTCCACAGACCTGAGCCCAATTGGCAGGTGCCATACTGTTTCATTCTCCTCTTCCCTTCCCCTACTCACAGCTACCAAGGAGAAAATGTAGCCACCACCTGGAGGCATCCACAGGGAATGGGACCTTTTCTTTTGGAACTCTGCAGTGGACTGAGGGATGCTCAGATTGTGAGCTCCCTACCTGTTGGCCCTTCCTGGTGTGGCTTGCCCAGTGACTCTAGCAGAGTGGGGCAAACCCCAAGGTGGAGAGACATTGATCTAGCTTGGATATCCTGTGGGTAACTTGGGACCAGCATTCCTCTCCCTGGCATGGTGAGGCATTGATCTCTGAGGCCCAGGGGACAAGATTGCAGGCCAGATTACATACACCCAGGTATCAATCAAATTGCCTGGGGGCACAAAAGGGATATGTGTGAATTAGACTACTGAGGCGTGTGTGCCTTTAGGGGCATATCAGAGTGGGTCCTAGATGCAGTGTGCTCAAGGGGCACTCCTCCTCCCACAGGAAGTCTTCGTTCCCAGGTCAGGCCATGATCCTGAGCAGAAACCCTCCTGGCCCACAACACGGTGAAGGGGGAGCTCAGTTGGCTTGAGGTCCTGTCTGATGGCAGAGACCAGGGAGAGATCATGGAATAGGGGAGGGGGGAAAGGAGCAAGGCCTGCTCCAGACTGCCAGACTGCAGGTCTCAGACAGCCCCACCTCTGGTTGAGTGAGGCCACTTCAGCCCTTCCCTGGCAGCTTTGCCCAGAGGCAGGGGACAGAACTTTGACCCCTGCTAAAAGCATTTGTGGAGCTAGAGGGCAGACCCACCCAACCAGCCCCACCTAGCCTCACTCCTCCACTCACCCCTGCTGAGGTGTAGAATAAGGACACACCTGGAAGTCCTGGGGCCCCATCCACCACCTGAGGCACTAGAGTGCCTCTCTAGAGGGACTAGAGCTGATCACAGGACCCAAAAGTAACATTGCAGCTTGTTCCTCCTAGCAAGTGCCACCTACTGACAGGGAGGTCAATTTGTACTCCCTTTTACTGCATTTACTAACTCATCATATGATGCTTGTGGTCGATTACCACCCACAAGCATCCTGTGGTGCTTGTGGTCGATTCCCACACACAAGCACCACCTACTGGATAAGAGACTAAACTGGGCATGTTGTTATCTAAACAAAAATCCAAAGGTAAGAAGCAACAGCTCCTCCAGATGGGAAGGAATCAGTTAAAGAACTCTAGAAGCATGAAGAATCAAACAAAATGACACCCCCAAAAGGGAACACCAGCTCTCTAGCAATGGATATAAACCAAAATCAGAACACTGAAATGACAGAAGAATTTTGAACATGGATTGTAAGAAAACTCAATGAAATGCAAGAGAAAATGGATAGGATACCCAACACAAAGAAACCACACACACACACACACACACACGCACACACACACACACACACACACAAATCCAGGACATGAAAGAAAAATTCACTAAAGAAATTGATATATTAAAGAAAAATCAAACAGAACTTCTGGAAATGAAGACTTTATTCAAGGAATTATAAAACACAGTGGAAAGCCTCAAGAATAGGCTAAATGAAGCAGAAGAAAGAATCTCAGGGACTGAAGATAACACCTTTAAATTAAACAATTCAGTCGCAGAGATAGAGCAGAGAAATAAGAGAAAAGAGAAAAGTCTACAAGAAATGTGGGATTATGTGAAGAGGCCTAACATAATCATAGAATCATAGACTTCTCTGAAGGTGAAGAAGAAAATACACAAGAGTTGGATAAAATATTTGAGGATATAATGGAGGAAAATTCCCCTGGCCTTGCTAGAAATCTAGATATGCAGGTACAAGAAGCTCGAATGACTCTTGGGAGGTTCATTACAAACAGTATGACACCAAGACACATAGTCATCGGACTGGCCAAAATAAACACATAAGAGGCCCTTCTACGAGCCATAAAGTGAAAGTAGCAGGTAACCTACAAAGGAAAATCCATTAGACTAACTACAGACTTCTCAACTGAGACCTTACAAGCCAGAAGAGACTGGGGCCCCATTTTCAGTCTTCTCAAAAAGAATAATGCCCAGCCTAGAATTTTTTATCTTGGAAAACTAAGTTTCTTATGTGAAGGAGAAATAAAGACCTTCTCAGACAAGCAAACACTGAAGGAATTCATCAAGACAAGACTTGCCCTCTAGGAAGTACTCAGAACAGTGGTACACACGGATCAGCACAGTAGACACTCATCAGTGTAAAATCATCCAAAAGCTAAAGGTCAAAGGACAGATACCACAATGACTCAAGGGAGAAAGCAAAGCAACAAAGTTCAACTCAACAGAATGAACAGAAATCCGCCCCACTTATTATTTATTTCAATAAATGTAAATGGCTTGAACTGAACACTAAAGAGACATAGCCTGGATGAGTGGATAAATATACACAAGCCAAGTATTTCCTGTCTTCAGGAAACACATCTCACCGGCAAGAATGCATTCACACTCAAGGTGAAGGGATGGAAAATAATATTCCATGGAAATGGGAGCTAAAAGAAAGCTGGCATAGCAGTTCTGATTTCGGATGACTTAGTCTTGAAATCAAGAAAAGTTATGAAAGACAAAGATGGCCACTGTATAATGGTGAAGAGTACAATTCAACAAGAAGACATAACAAATCTAAATATTTATGCCCGTAACTCAGCTGCACCTAGATTCATAAAACACATCCTACTTTATCTGAACAAAATGATAAAAAGTAGCACCATAATAGCTAGGGACTTCAATACTCCTCTGACAGAACAGGAAAGATCCTCCAAACGAAAAACAAACAAAGAAACAATGGACTTAAACAGAACTCTAGAAAAAATGGGGCTGACAGACATTTACAGAACATTCTATCCAAAAACCAGTGAATATAATTTTTTTCTTAGCAGCTAATGGGAAATTCTCTAAGACTGACCATATCCTAGGCCACAAAACATATCTCAACAAATTTTAAAAAGTTGAAATTATATCATGCATCTTCTCAGACCACAGTGGGATAAAATTAGAAATCAACTCCAACAGAAACTCTCATCTCTACACAAAGTCATGGAAACCAAACAACTTTCTGCTGAATGATTATTGGATTAAGGAGGAAATTAAGATGGAAATCAATCAAAATCTGCAGGACACAGGTAAAGCAGTCCTGAGAAGAAAATTTGTATCCATAAATATCTACATCCAAAACATAGAAAGATCAACAATCAACAATCTAATGAATCATCTCAAAGAATTGGAACGTTTTATGAAGCCAATATTACCCTGATAGCAAAACCAAGAAAGAACTCAACAAAAAAAGAAAACTATGGACCAATACCCCTTATGAATATAGATGCAAAAATTCTCAACAAAATCCTAGCAAACCGAATCCAGGTGCTTATTAAGAAAATAATCCATCACGATCAAGTGGGCTTCATACCAGAGATGCAGGGATGGTTCAACATACGCAAATCTATAAATGTAATTCACCATATAAATAGAAGCAAAAACAAAGACCATATGATCCTCTCAATAGACGCAGAAAAAGCATTTGAAAAAATTCGACATCCTTTTATGATAAGAACACTTAACAAAATAAGCATTGGCTGGGCTTACATAAAAATGCTACAAGCCATATATGAGAAACTCACAGCCAACATCATACTCAATGGGGAAAAATTGAAAGCATTCCCACTTAGAACTGGAACCAGACAAGGTTGCCCACTATTTCCACTTCTATTCAATATAGTGCTGGAAGTCCTTGTTACAGCAATTAGACAAGAGAGTGGAATTAAGGGAGTCCAAATGGTGGCAGAAGAGATCAAACTCTCACTATTTGCTGATGATGTGATATTGTATCTAGAAAACCCCAAGGATTCAACCAAGAGACTCCTGGAATTGATAAATGAATTCAGTAAAGACTCAGCATACAAAATCAATATACACAAATCAGAGGCATTCATATACGCCAATAACAGTCAAACCGAGAACCAAATCAAAGACTGAATACCCTTCACAATAGCAACAAAGAAGATAAAATACCTAGGAATATATTTAACTAAGGAAGTAAAAGACATCTACAGGGAAAACTATGAAACACTGAGGAAGGAAATAGCAGAGGACGTAATCAGGTGGAAAACCATACCATGCTCATGGGTCGGCAGAATCAACATCGTTAAAATGTCTATACTACCCAAAGTGATCTACAGATTCAATGCAATCCCTATTAAAATACCAACATCATTTTTCACAGATCTAGAAAAAATTATTCTATGCTTCATATGGAACCAGAGAAGACCCCGTATAGCAAAAGTAATCTTAAGCAAAAAGAATAAATTGGGAGGCATCAATTTACCAGACATCAAGCTATACTACAAGGCTATAGTAACCAAAATAGCATGGCACTAACACAAGATCAGAGACAGAGACCAATGGAACATAGCAGAGAATCCAGACATAAAACCACCCTCATATAGCCATCTGATCTTTGACAAAGCAGGCAAAAACATACACTGGGGAAAAGAATTCCTATTCAATAAATGGTGCGGGAAAATTGGATAGCCACATGCAGAAGAATGAAGCAGGATCCACACCTCTCACCTCTCACAAAAATCAACTCACAATGAACAGCAGACTTAAACCTAAGGCATGAAACCATAAGAATTCTAGAAGAAAATGCTGGAAAAACTCTTACAGCTATCGACCTAAGCAAAGAATTTATGAAGAAGACCCCAAAGGCAATCACACTACAACAAAAACAAATAAATGGGACCTGATCAAATTAAATAGCTCCTGCACAGTGAAGGAAACTATCTCGTGAGCAAACAGACAATCTACAGAATGGGTAAAAATATTCACATGCTACACAACGATAAAGGGCTGATAACAAGAATCTATATAGAACTCAGGAAAATCAGCAAGAAACAAATCAAACAACCCCATTAAAAAGTGGGCAAAGAATAGAACAGAAGCTTTTCAAAAGAAGACAGACTAATGGCCAAGAAACATATTAAAAAATGCTCAACATCTCTAATTATCAGGGAAATGCAAATCAAAACCACAATGAGATATCACTTATCTCCAGTGAGAATGGCTTTTTCAAAAATCCCAAAACGATAAATGTTGGCATGGATGCAGAGAGATAGGAACACTCATACACTGCTGGTGGAATTGCAAACTAGTACAACCTCTATGGAAAGAAATATGGAGATACCCCAAAGAGATACAAGTAGATCTACCATTTGATCCAGCAATCCCACTACTGGGCATCTACCCAAAGGAAAAAAAGACATTCTATAAAAAAGACATCTGCACTTGAATGTTTATAACATCACAACTCACAATTGCAAAGATGTGGAAACAACCCAAGTGCCCTTCAATACATGAGCGAATTAATAAAATGTATTATGTGCACACTATGGAGTTCTACTCAGCTACAAAAAACAATGGTGATCTAGCACCTCTTGTATTATCCTGGATAGAGCTGGAGCCCATTCTACTAAGTGAAATATCACAAATATGGAAGAACCAGCAGCACATGTACTCACCATCACATTGGTATTAATTTGTCAATGCTTATGTGCACACAATAGTAACATTCATTGGCTGTCAGGCAGATGGGAGGGGGGAAGGTATGGCTATACTCACACCTTGGGTGCAGTGCTCACCATGTGGGGGATGGACATGCTTGAAGCTCTGACTTGGGCTGGGCAAAGGCAATATATGTAATGTAAACATTTGTACCCTTGTAATATGGTGAAATAAAAAATAAAATAAAATAAAATAAAAAGAGATCATGGATGACACAAACAAATGGAAAAACATCCAATGCTCAAGCATTGGAAAAATCAATATTATTAAAATGTTCATACTGTACAAAGTGGTTTACAGATTTAGTGCAATTCCCATGAAAATACCGTCATTTTTCACAGAACTAGAGAAAAATCCCAAATTTCATATGGAATCAATAAAGAGTCCAAATAACCAAAGAAATTTTAAGGAAAGAGAACAAATCTAGAGGCATCCCATTACCTGAACTCAATTCTACAAGGCTATAGTAACCAAAACACCATGACAATGGTGTAAATGTAGACATATCGATCAATGGAACAGAATAGAGAACCCAGAAATAAAACCATATAGCTACAACCATCTGATATGCAACAAAGACAAAACTATGCACTGGGGAATGGATGCCCTCTTCAATAAATGGTGCTGGGAAAATTGGATAACCGTATGCAAAAGAAGTAAACTGCATCCCTATCTCTCTCACCGTATACAAAAATTAACTTAAGATGGATTAAAGATGTAAATGTAAAACCTGAAACCATAAAACTTTTAGAGGAAAATACAGGAAAACTCTTTTGGACATTGGCCTAGGCAAAAAATTTATTACAAGACCCCAAAAGCAAATAAAGCAACAACAAAAATATATAAATGGGACTTCATTAAACTTAAAAATTTCTGCACAGCAAAGGAAATAATCAACAAATAGAAAACCTACAGAATGGAAGGAGATATTCACAAACTATAAATCCAACAAGGGGTTAATATCCAGAATCTACAAATAACTCAAACACA
>CAUYSK010120818.1:0-53922 GCA_963575035.1 Avahi laniger | reverse complement strand
CCTAGCACTCTGGGAGGCCGAGGCAGGCGGATCGTTCTGAGCTCAGGAGTTCGAGACCAGCCTGAGCAAGAGCGAGACCCTGTCTCTACCAAAAATAGAAAGAAATTAATTGGACAGCTAAAAATATATAGAAAAAATTAGCCGGGCATGTTGGCGCATGCCTGGAGTCCCAGCTACTCGGGAGGCTGAGACAGTAGGATTGCTTGAGCCCAGGAGTTTGAGGTTGCTGTGAGCTAGGCTGACGCCACGGCACTCACCTTAGCCCTGGCAAAAGAGTGAGACTCTGTCTCAAAAAAATAAAAAAATAAATAAATAAATAAAACACTAGGGTGATCCTGGCGTCCCCTCCACCATTTTCTCAGTCCAACTTCTCCCAGTAAGGGAGATGCTAATTTTACAGATGAGCTACCAGGGTTCAGAAAGGAGGGGTGACATGCCCGAGTCACCTAGAAGGTAGGTGACAGGACCCACATGGGAGGGTGGGACTGTGGTTGCTGGGCGCATGGCAGGTGTTCTGGCTTAGCTGGGTGGCCCAGCACCCGGGTGCTTCCCGCTGTAGGTGACACGCAGCCCGTTAGGGGCTCACCCACAGCCCCAGGCCCCGAGTACCACCGGGCTGCCTGGCGCAGGGGCGGGTGCTCACCTCCAGCTCGCAGGAGCTCCGTTCGTTGCTGCGCCCACAGCCGTTGCCCTGGGAAGCGATGAAGCTGCGCAGCCGGTCGATCTCCTCTGACAGGCGGACATGCAGCTCCTGGGAGGGTGAGATGGTCAGGTAGGGGTGCTGGGACCCACCCGTGTCCCCCACCTCCCCGGGGCCAGGCCCACCTGGTTGTGGCGCAGCAGCTCCTGGCCCTCCTGCTGGCAGCGCCGCAGCGTGTGCTCACGCTCCTCAGCCTGCCGCGTCAGGGCCCCGATCTCCAGGCACTTCTGGGAGTACTGCTCCGACAGCACCTGCAGCTCCCGCTTCAGCGCCTCCACATCTGACCTGCCCCGGAGGAGGAGGGAAGGACGGCATGGGCTCCCTTGCTCCTGCCAAGCCTGGAGTCAGGTCGTGGCAGACTCCAGGCCGCTCGGGACTCTGGGGTCCCTTCCCTAGTTTTGCCTTCAGCCTGCTGTGGGGCTGCGAATCAGTGACAGTCTCTCTAGCCTGCAGGTGCCTCCTCTCTGAGAGGGTGGCTTGGAGGAGCCATCTCTAAAGCCCCTGTAGCACCAACATTCCAGAACTCTGCTCAGTGGTAGGGAGACACCTACTGGTCAAGAGTGACACTGCAGCCCAGCTCTAGGGGACACTACAGGGGTGAAGAGCAGGGCATAGGCCAGGACTAGCCGGGACAAGAAAGGGCCTGAAAAACTATCTACGAGGACTGTTACGGGGGTCTGGCTGAGGCCTCGCTGCTTCTGAGACCCCTCCTCGCTGTCCATGAGACTGGAGGAGGGGTCTCAGCTGGGGACAAAGTGATGAGTACTCTGCCAAGGGGCCTCAAGAAAGTTCCCCAACTCATTATAGGCAGTGGGGCCCAGGCACCATCTTACTGGTGCTGCTTCCGGAGGCCATCCGGGCCCTGCTGGAGGCTCCGTGTTTTGCTCAGCTCCCGGCTCAGCTCTTCCTGGTAGGCTTTCTTCATGGCTTCGATGGCTGGAAGCAGGGCAGAGAGGCAGAGAAACTGGAGAGCGGTCAGCAGCACCAAGATGCACCCCCTCTCAGACTCCCCATGTACCAGTGGGGACAGGACCAGGGAGTGGTGTGCAAAGAGCACTGGACCAGGAATCCAGAGCAGCCCAGGCTGTGTCATGAACTGAATGGCTCTGGGTAAGTTGCTCAACCTCTCTGAGCCTATCAATCGAGGGAGGATAATCTTGTCTACTGAACCCTGCTGGGGAGACACCTCAGTGAGCACTGGTACCTCCTGTTGGTAGTGATCTCTGGGTAAGACCCTCACAGTGCACCATCCCTGCAGGGCCTGGAGGGCTCTCGACAAAGCCCATCTGCTTCGCCCAGCCTCGTGGTCAAGAGCTCTGCAGTCAGTACAAATCTATGTGACTTAACCCTTTGTGCCTCAGGACCCTTATCTGGAAAATGGGGAAAACAAAGGCACCTTCCTCCACGGGGTTATTGGAAGATGTGTTTGGAGCACTTAGAACAAGGTGTGGCTCAGAGTACACGCCCAAACGTTAGCTCCTGCCAGGCTTATTTCTCAGACTGTGAGCCCCCCAAAACCGAGGCTGTTTTCACATCCACACAGGTTGTTCTGAGGATTAAACAAGCTTCATCCAGAGTTTTATTCACAATTTCAAAATCCCAAAGCTCTGAACGCTGAAAGTTTCTCATCACTCTTTTGGAGGCAATCCCCGACCTGAGTAGACATGAGGCTGCTTATGAGCTTTATTCTCCCCGCCAATGTGACCTTCATCAATTTCACTGCTAGATTTCAGGGCAAAACCCAGACCCTGCTGAGGGCCATGGAGTGTCTAATAAATGGTGCCTGCGCTGGGCAGTCTTCCTAAAATGCAAAACCCATGGCCCCAAGGCTCAGCTTGAGTGCGTGAAGCACTTGGCAAAAGCACCAGCAGCTGTGAGCTCCACATCAAGTGACCTCGTCTGTCATTCCTGTTACTCTGCAAGCCCCCCAGTGGGGACTAGGATGCTCCCGGCACACAGCGCAGTGGACAGAGGGTGGGCGGGAACTGTCTGCCTTCTCAGGCATTTTCTGTTGCCGGCTTGGGAGAGCAGAGGGTGGGGTCCAAGCACGGCTTTGCAGTCAATGTTTGGGCTCCAAGTCCAGCTCTACCGCCTCTAAGCTGCGCCATCTGGGACAAGTCACTAACCTCTCCGAGCACCCATTTCCTTATTTGTAAAAAGGGGCCACTCCCTGGGGCAGGGCACTGCGAGGACTAAGGGTGCCCCCGCGGGAACGTGTGGGCCCAGCACCTGGCACACAGCGGGCTTGGGCAGTGCTCACACCTTCCCCCCGCTGTCCCGAAGGCCTGGCCGTGTGCCAGGGAGACGGCACTCCCGGGAGGGCAGGTCTGCAGCTGGTCAGTAGCTCTCCCCCAGCACGTGGCCAGTGTGTGGCCTGAGGCAGGCTCCCCAGTGGCTGCAGGCTCCTGAGGAGAGCAGTCACAACCCATGGTGGCAGGGAGTCTTTTAAGGCCTCAGTTTTCCCTTTTTTAAGTAGGGCCAGAGGCCAGTTCTGGGGGCTTCCAACCTCCTCCTGACCCCTGGCCCCAAATGCGGCACTGAGACCTCTGCCCCTCATTGAAAATCCTCCCCTGGTCGGCAGGGAGGAGCCTCGGCACGAAGGCTCGTGGCCCAGCCCGCTGTGTCGCACCCGCAGGGTCCACACCTGAGGCCGTGGCCGCCGTCTCCTCGGCCAGGAGCCACTCCTTCTCCTGCTGCAGCCGCTGCAGCTCCCGCTCGTGGTGCCGCTGCAGCTCCTCCATCACCTGCTGGTGCGAGGACTCCATCTCTGCCAGGCTGCGCTCGCACGCCTCCTGTGGGCCGGAGGCCAGGAGGTCACAGGCTGCCCCCGCTGCCTGGGACAGTGGCCCTTCCCAGCCTCCAGGCGGGAAGCCTCAGGGACAGGCAGCTACCTCTCCCTGGACCCCAGCACCTCTGGCCCGCCCCCGCTCGCACCCCACCGCTCCCCATCCACAAACCTCACCGAGACTCGGGCCTCAAGCCCTCCGGGGACTCCCCATCCTGTCAGGTCAAGTTCCTGCTCCCACAGCCCACCCTGTGGACCCATCCCCGGTCCTTGTCTGCCAAGCAACCTCGTAGTTGCAAAAACCAACTCACAGCATGTTCACACCTCTGAGCGTCAGCTCATGCTAGTCCCACTACCTGGAAGGTTCCTTCGGCAACTCTCCCTTCCCAGGTTATTCGCTTCACCTGCAGCCCAGTTTCAATGCCTCTCCTAGCTCTGTCTCTGGGCAGCCTCCTCCCTGTCTCCGAAGGTTCTGCTTCCGCCAAACTGTAAGTTCCCCGAGGACAGGGAATATCTGACCCAGCCCAGTGCCCGGGCCCGACTCGGGCAGGTGCTCAGTAGATGAGCTGGAATGGATGACTCAGTAGGAAATGGGGCATAGAAGACTAGATGGGCGAGCATATAAAAGACCGATAATACCCACTGCTGGGAGCGCCCACCATGACTGTGTGTGGAGCGGGGGGCAGTTTGGTGGCATCATCGCTTTTTTTTTTTTTTGAGTCTTAATGATCTGTATCATCATCGCATTTTTAATGACTCCATCCTTGACCTAGAAGTTCCACTCCTAGGAATGATGCCACAGAAAGCCACATGTATACAAAGACTCCTGGACAAGGGGATTCCCTATGGAACAGATGAAAACTGGAAACAACCTAAATGCCTGTCGGGGAACCTTTAAATAAAAGATGCAGCCTCACAGAGGCCCCAGGCAGCTGTTGAAAGACAGAGCTGCCCGTGACTGCTGTGGAAAGGCCCGAAAGGTAGGTGATGACTGGCTTCTGACAACACATATGGAGCGATCCCAACGTGGGAACACCACACAGAACCGTACATCTGAGTGCATGAACGTGAATGCGCAGACGTCCACGCCCTTCTCCCTGGAATCTGCCACTGTGTCACGGTGTGGCCAAGGGGAATTCTGGCTGCAGAGGGAATTAGTTTGCTAATCAGCTGACCTTAAAAGCAGGAGATTATCCTGGATTATCCAGTGAGCCCAAGGTGATCACAAGGGTCCTTAAAGGTGGGTGAAGAGGGCAGAAGGGAAGGGTCTGAGGGAGGTGTGGCCAGGAAAGAAAGGTGAGAGACGTGTGAAGGGAGGACTGGACTTCCCCTTTGCAGGCTCTGAAGATGAAGGAAGGGGCCACGAGCCAAGGAATGCGGGTGGCCACCAGAAGGCAAGGAAGCAAAGCCCAAGCAGAGCCTGCAGAGGGACGCGGCCCTGCCGATGCCTCGACTATAGCCTGGCAAGGCCGTTAGACTTCCAGCCTGCGAAACCGTAGGTAATAGATCTGAGTTATTTATGCAGCTGTGGTAATTTGTTGCAGCTGCCACAGAAAACAAACACAGACAAGTGGCCATGGTCATCAAGGTGACCCCTGGGGCGAAGCCTGCAGCAGAGGGAGTGGGCATGTGTTTATTTCCAACCTTTTAATTTGTATGAATTATTTGTGAAAATGTAAACATATTTTTATGTAATTAAAAAACTGCTGCCAGGCGTGGTGGCTCATGCCTGTAATCCTAGCACTCTGGGAGGCCAGAGGTGGGTGGATCGCTCCAGGTCAGGAGTTCGAGACCAGCCTGAGCAAGAGCGAGACCCCCGTCTCTACTAAAAATAGAAAGAAATTATCTGGACAACTAAAAATATATAGAAAAGATCAGCTGGGCATGGTGGTGCATGTCTGTAGTCCCAGCTACTAGGGAGGCTGAGGCAGGAGGATGGCTTGAGCCCAGGAGTTTGAGGTTGCTGTGAGCTAGGCTGACGCCACGGCACTCTAGCCAGGGCAACAGAGCCAGACTCTGTCTCAAAAAAAAAAAAAAAAAAAAAAAGAAAGCTGTTTAAGATCATTTAAAAGGGAAGGGGGAGAGGCAGGGAAGACACTGAGGCACAGAGGGCCAGAGGAGGGATCCTGTGTCCCCCACGGCTCCAGCAGCTGCCCCGGGCTGCAGCAGACCAGCTTGGGGGCAGGGCAAGGGCCAGGTGTTCCCAGTGGAGGTGTCTGTCCCACTGGGCCTCTGCACCTGCCCTCTGTATATCCCCCTACTTAGGAAAAAACACTTGGCTTTGGAGTCGCACAGACTGGGTCCTAGTCCAGGCTGCACCTTGGGAGTGAATCTGAACAAGCTCCTGCCTTTTGTGAGCTCCGTCTCAGCATCTGTGAAACAGGCCCTGGGCACGGGCAGTCCCTGAAGTGCGCAGGGAGGGAGAAGGGAAGCCACGACATGCCTGTGCTAAGCCTGGCAATATTGGGGGGTTGGGGGGGCTACTGCTCTTCAAAGGGCCTGGCTGGCTGGCAGGCCCAGTACCTAACAGAGGTGCAGGGCTGATGTCAGGAGGGGGAACCAGCTTACGAGGCGGCGCTCCTAGAAGGCCAGGTGCTGCTCTCTGACCAACCCTCCTGTGTGCCCAAGGTGTCCCGATACTGGCTGCCACCTCTGACATGGCCCCCACTACAATAGGAGGGAAGGAGGCGCTGAAGTCCAGTGGGCAAAGCCCCAGAGCCCCCGACAGCTGTCCTGCAGTGGCAAGCCCCCACCCCGCTCTGAAAGAGAGGTACCCACCCAGCCTGAGAGAGCAGCTGGGCAATCTCTCCCAGCTGTCACCTGTCCGGGTCCTCTGAGTTTCCAGCTGCCTCCTCCTGTGCCTGAGGGGACACAGATGACTCAGCTCCTCTTTTCTGATGCTCTCTGCATCTGGGGTCACTCCCACACCCCAGTGTTCGGCTCTGCTTCCCAATTATTCCCTTCTCACCTCCCACCCCCCAGCTGCCCCTGCCCTGCCCTCCAACCTAATAGAGAAATGACAGCCTTTGGAGCGTCCCATGGCCCCTGGGCACCAGGAAGCCTGGATTCCAGACACAGGCCTGCCTACAGCTCAAACACCACACCCCTCTCTGGGCCTCAGTCTCCCCACCTGTAAGCTGAGAAGCCAGAGCAGTGCTTTGCAGACCTCACCTTAGCGGCAGAAACCTTTCCCAGAGAAAATCTAAAGTGGGTTCTGAGAGGAAAGTGGACAAGGAGGGAGCTGCTCAGGTCTCGGGAGGGTGTGAGTGGCCCACCCAGCCCCACCACCCAGAAAGCAGCCCTGGGAGCGTCCCAGAGGCAGCACAGCTGGAAGCCCCCTGGCTGGGAGCCTCTAAGGTCCTCCCATCACCTCAGGCTGCGGTATTGGGCCCAACGCCCTCCTCTGCCTCGGGGGAGGCTTTGACAACTGGGCCCCTCGTTTGTTTACCCCCAGCATCAGGCCTTAACCCCCTGCCCTATCTCCCTCCAGCTGAACTCTCCATCTGCCTCTCAGCCCTAGCCGGCCCTGGCCTTGGGTGGCAGCCCCAGCTGCAGGGCCCCAGCGGGCACCCCTCTGCCTCCTGCAGACCCAGTGATGGAGTCCTAAATTCTCCCTCCAGACCCCATGACGTCCCACTGTCCTTCAGCTATTGTCCTGGCTCCTTCTGCCTGGGCCTTGCCCTAAGCGCCCTCCTCCACTCCTACACACTTTCCTGATGTCACTGTCGGATCCCGAACCCCCTGAAGTCTGTGGAATGAGATTCTAACTCAGCTTGGCACTGGAGGCCCTGGGCCTTCCACCTCACGCCCAGCCAACACCCTACACACATGCCCTGCTCAGCTCAGCACCCATCTTTCAGGAAGCCTTCCCAAAAGCCCCTCCTGTGATCTTCCCCTGGAAGCTTCTAGAAGGCTCCTCCTGCCCAGGGCCTGGATCCCAGCATTCTTTTCTAATTCAGGCTGCTGACTGCAAACAGCTGATTGTTAAATTTTTATGAACTTTTTGAAGTAGTTGTTATGCACAGCCAATATCAAAAATTAAATTTAGGCTGGGCGTGGTGGCTCACGCCTGTAACCCTAGCACTCTGGGAGGCCAAGGTGGGAGGATCCTTTGAGCTCAGGAGTTTGAGACCAGCCTGAGCAAGAGCGAGACCCCGTCTCTACTAAAAATAATAAGAAATGATCTGGACAACTAAAAAAATATAGAAAAATTAGCCAGGCATGGTGGCTCATGCCTGTAGTCCCAGCTACTTGGGAGGCTGAGGCAGGAGGATCGCTTGAGCCAGCAGTTTGAGATGAAAAAAAAAAAAACCAAAGTAATAGATTTCAAAATGTATCACTTCCTAATTATTTCACTGAATTTTATATGCTATGTGTTCTTGAAGTGATTCACATCTATGGTGTCTGTGTGGTGGAAATGCCATAGAATCGTGTGCCATCTCTTCCCAAGTCCGTGTCGGGGACTTCATGCTGACAGCCAACACCCACGCAACTGGGAGTATTTACACCATGGAAATTGGTAAACGTTACAGATCAGAGCTTGATTTATTGTTCTGTTCACTGCTTGTACTTAAGCAAGTGATGAAAAAATACTAATAATGCAGATTAAACTTAAAAGTGTGTCATATCTATAACCATTACATTGTAAATAGAACAAAAAACTGCAGAAATAGTCTCAATAGAAAACTGTTATTTGATTCAGCAAAGAAGTTGCTCACAACATTGACCAAGTTTCAACACACATCTTCTCATCTTACTCATAGGCATAAACAAAAACGTCAACCAGTATACGTGTTAGAGCTATAGCTGTTTCTTAACTAGTTATGGATACAGGAGTATGGAAAAACCATTGAAAGCATTCTCAGAAAGATTCATTTGCTATATGAATTAACAATAAAAAGTATTATTTTTTATTTGTAACTTATAAATTGTATACTAAACATCCTTTATATCACAAAACTTATAATAAATTTATTTAAGTATATGTGTACACACACACACACACACACACATTTTTTCTGGAGAGCTAGTTGTCTCAGTTGTGACAACCAAGTGTTTCCAGACATAGCCAAATGTCCCCAGGGGGACAAAATCACCCCGGTTGAGAACCGCTGTCCTAGGCAGGCGGTGAGCTCCCTGAGGGCCATTGGAGGCTCCTGTGTCCTGCAGACCTCCTTGTTTGGGGCCCCTGGCAGGTATAAGCAGAATTTCCCTGTGTTTAGGGAGCAACTCCCAGGACCACTGGCTCCCCAATTCCCCAGGGTGGTGCAGGGGAAAGGGTCCAAGTGCAGAGTGTCACACGGGGACTCACACACAGGCTCTGCAGTCAGCTGGACCCATGCTCAAATCCCACCTCTGACACCTGCAGGCTGGGTGACCTCGGGCAAATCACATAACCTCTCAGAGCTCAGTGGCCTTGCCTGTAAAATGGGCACAGTGATCATGCCCACCAGCTGTGGGGAGATTAAATGAAACGATGCATGTCAATGCCTCACACAGGTTCCAGCACACAGGAAGGGCTCCCAAAAACTTAGCTGTTTTATGGTAACACAGCAACCAGAAACCTGCCCCCATTGCCCACAAAACAGCTGCTCAGCCTTACCTGGGAGATGTAGCCCGGGGGGATGTGGCCATCCTCCAGGGATCGAGGTGCGTTCTCAGGAGCCTCCCCTCGGAGACGCCATGCCTCCAGCTGGGCCCGAAGAGACTGCACCTGTGAGGGGAGGAGGCCAGGTCAGGGGGGGCCTGGAAGTGGGGAGGGGGCTGGTGGCAGGCAGTGAGGGCCCACAGGTTTCCAGCGCCACACGGATGCAAGCCCAGCTTCCCCGGGATGCTTAGGAGCAGCCCCACGTTGGAGAAGGGCGAGCAGCCCTGGTGCAGAGCTGGCTGTTTCCCGGATGGCCAGGTCAGTGACCTGGGAGAGCCCCGGCCCAGAGAAGAATAGACAGGGCTGGGAACAGACAACACGGTCAGAGGTATTTACCACATTATGTAGGTGGCCGGGGAAGCAGCTTAGAGCCTCAGTTTTCCCATCGGGAGAACTGTGACGAGGTCTACCCTATGGAATCACGGGACTGCTGTGAGGAGTACGTGAGTCAACGTAGCTAAAGAGGGCCTAGGACAAGGCTTGGCATGTAGGAGATGCACAGTAAATGGTCTCTCCCTTCTCTTCCCCTTTTCCCTTCTCTGAGGCTGCTGAGGGCAGAACTAGGAAGAACAAAACAAAACACCAAGGTCCAGGGAAGAAGATTCAAGTTCAAAAGGAGTCTGAGGTGCCAGACAGTGGCTCAGGGCTGAGCTCCCTGTCACTGTAGGTGTACAAGACAAATGCCAGAGCTGAATGCAGGGATTGGAGGAGTGCTGGTGGGCGAAGGGGCTCCCAGAGAGGCCAGCTATTGTACCTACCTCCTTTTCCAGTGCCTCGTGGCTGTCACTCGAGGGCCCCCGGCGCTCCCCGCGGCTTTGGTTGAGCAGGGCAGTGAGCGGCACCCGCTTGTTCTCCCGCAGAGGCAGCTTCTCCAGCTCCTGCCACTTCTTCTCGATCTCCTCGCTGAGCCGGCTCTGCTGGTCCTCGGTGAGGGGGGCGCCCAGGCCTCGGCGTGGCCCCTCACCAGCGGGAACCTCGGGGGCCCTGCTGTCTGTGGCCTCAAACCACTTGCGCCGCTCCTCAGAGCGCTGGGCCAGGTCCCGCTCCAGCTCCTCCTGCTTGGCCGGGCGGTCAGGAGCGCGGGCCGGAGTGCGGGCCCGCTGCGGGGAGCCCTGGGTCAGCGGGGAGAGCTCCACGTAGTCCAAGGACTGCCGCTGCCCATCTGCCTTCCGAGGGCTGCCCCGGCCGATGACCTCGGAGCACACCCGCTGCTCCCCCGCCTTCAGGGGCCCCTTCTGGGTGCTGTAGCTGTGCAGCGTGTTCTCCTTATTACAGTCCGAGAGCCTAGGGCACCGGCAGAGTCACATCAGGCAGGACCTTGCCTGATCAGCCCCACAGTGGGCACTTCCGGAGCACTGTCCAGGTACCAGGGGCTGGGGACAGACCCAGGGGAGGAAGCAGCCCAATCTAGAGGTTGAGAACTCAAGCTCCATCATTAGTAGACCCTGGGAACATATCAGCTCCACCACCTGCCAGCAGAGGGACCAGGGCATCTGGTTTCCCCTGCCCTCTCTGAGCCTCAGTTTCCTCATCTGTAATATGGAACAACACCTCACAGGGTGGATATGAGAACTAGGTGGGTGGATGTGGAAAGCAACCAGGAGGCCCTTTACAAAAGGTGATCAATGGGTTCAACGTGTCAGAGACAGCGCCCTGGGTTCAGGAGGCTCACAGTGGAATAGCGGGGATGCCCACGGTCACCGCTGAGGAGGTGAAGACAGGGACCTCTGGGTGCACACAACACAAGTTGCTATGACTGAACAACTATGGCGGTTCTCCTCTCCTTCCTCAGCCATTGCTGGGTACATGGTCACCCAGCCGAGAACTACACTCCCCAGCATCCCCTGCAGCTATGTGGCCACATAACTACATTCCGCCCAGTGGGGGTGGCAGGCAGCTCCCTTTAAAGGGCCGGGACTCCATGAGAACCTAAGCAGTCCCCTCTGGCCACACTGTGAGCTGAGGGCCACAGAGCTGCCCCACCAGGCCTGGACTGCACATCTCTGGACTGTTTCCCGGAGGAAGAAATAAACATCTGTCTCGTTTAAGCCATCGTGTCTGGGGCTTCTTTGTTAAAGCAGCCGAGCCTATACACTAAATAAGTCCCACTGCACAGGACTTTGGGGTTTACAAAGGGCTCCAGGCACATCCTCGCACAAGCACAGACATGACACGCCAACGTGATAAAGGAGGAATCTGAAACCCAGGCGGGGAAGCCACTGGCCTAAGGCTGAACAGCCAGGGTGTGGCTGGGTTGGGGGCCTCTGGCTCACCCGCTTCAACACCATGCTCTGTTTCTGCCGTCCAGCAGCTACAAGTCCCAGGTCCCCCCGGGCGTCTTGGGGTTTCCACGTGAGGGGGCTCTGCCAACAGGTAACTCAGCCCTCCTGCTCCCCCTACCAAGGGCGGCCTCCAGAGGGGGTGAGTTCCCCACCACCGCAGGAGGAGTGTTTACCAAGGCCAGACTACCTAGGAAGCCCTCTCCCTGACAGTAGCTTAGACGTGGCCCCCATGGCACAGAGACAGACTAGCCACCCAGCAGGGGCTTTTGACCCACCAGCATCTTCCCCAAGGAGCCAAGTCCCTTCCCAGTCTTCTAGGATGTGGGGGGATATAGAGGCATGGCAGATCAAACCTCAAATTCTCGATGTATTTCTGCATGAATGCCAAGAATGCTCATTGTCCTCTTCCCATTTTGTTGATAGAGAAACTGAGGCTCAGAAGTTATAGCCACAGGGCCCTCAGGTGAATGCCCAGAACCCCACCCAGGGCTGCATAGGTAAGTGCCTCCCCCAAGGCCCTGGTCCAGCTCCGCACATACTTGGTGACATCTGGGGCTGAAGCTGGACGCACAGTCTTCCTCAGAGCCTCGATCCAGTTCCGCCGGATGCCTGAGGTCATGGCCGACAAGGTATAGACAGCGTCCTTGGTCTGTAAGTCCACCCCATGGGTAGGTTGCCACATGACCAGCCCCATGGCTCCCTCCCCACCGTGGACCCCAGGGAGGGTGGCCCTTCCTTCCCAGCAAGTTATCTAAGGTCTTGAGTCTAGAGCAGGCAGGGGGCACAAAAACTCCCTTCCGCCAGCCTGGGGAAAGCCCCAACAGTCCCCCGGATAAGCTAATGTTGGCACCGAAGCTTCTGACTGGCTCTGAGCACAGAGTCTCTGGTAAATGAGCAACAGAGTGCCAGTCTCAATGGCAAGCCACATTCAACACCAAAACCTCCTCGGGGGCCTCCAGATATGCTGTCCCCCGCCGTCGCCCTCCATGCCCCCTGCACGCAGCCTCACGTGGATCTGGAAGCCATAGTTGCGCTGCACCGCATACTCGGTGACGTCCGTGCAGGAACGCAGGTCGATCTCGCCATCCAGCTCATCGGCCTAGAGCAGGAGCACCCACCGTGGTCTATGTGGGCCATGGAAGACCCACTCCACAGACCCCAGCCAGGCCACCCCAGCCCCTTCTCGGGGTCCATCAGCACCTTATGGGGAGAGGTGCCCCGATGTCTCACCTCCTCAGCTGTGGAGTCTCTGTAATACTTGAGGCTCGAATCCGTCAGCACAAACCAATGCTTCTTCCACTGCGAAGCAGAGGTGGTGGTGAGCGAGGGGGAGGGAGGCTGCAGGGAGGGCGGAATGAGAGAGCCCGTGTGTGCACTTCTGCAGGTGTCCTGGGCGCTGCCAGGTTGACCATTCTGCACACAGTAGGGGCGGGGCAGCAGTTTAAGGTCAGAAAACCCAAATCGGAGTCCTGGCCCCTCCATTTCCTCTCTGAGCCTCAAGGGCAGCATCTGTGAAATAGGTTGGCTCCTCCTCCATAACCACAACTCCCTTTCCTTCTTGGAGCCCTTCTCTGATTTACCAGTGCTCCTCGATCCTTCCTGAAGATTGCCACGGCTCCTCGGGCACCCCATGGGCAGCACAGATCAGGGAGGGGTCGTGACCTGCGTAAGGCCACTTGCCTAGCAAGTCAGGGACTGAGTGGGACCAGTACATCGTAAGTTTTTTCCATATGCCCCCTGGATCTCCATAATGGTCAAGGATGAAGAGCTCCCAGAGATCAGGACTGGAAGGATGCCCGGGGTAGGCGTCTGTGTGCTGGGCACGGTCTGTTTCTTCATCTGCGTACAGTCGCCCATACATGCAGCAGGTGAGGAAGCGCTAATGCGCACACTTACGATCTGCGATTTGGGCACCTTTCTGCAGTGCCTCTCTCTGCTCCAGCTGGGGCTGGGTTGGCGGGACACGTAGGAAAGTGGTGGGGGCACCAGAAGAGCCTGATATTACCCCAAGCTCACCCCACCTCTGGGCTCTGGTCACTCCACTGGAATGCAAGTCAAGGTCCGCCCATTGCCAGGGTCTGTGCATGTCACCCGGTTTCCTGCCCTCTCGGGGTTCCCCACACCAAGCCCTGTCCACAATGTTTGTTGCTTCAAGTACTCAGCTTTCTTTCCTCAAGAAGATGGTAAGATCTCAAGGGTGTACAAGGATGACACTTTCTACTTCTTTCCACACCGCTTCCCCTGAGAAACAGGGTTTCAGCGGCTCCCTTGCTACTGTGTACCTTTAGGCAAGTGTCTCCACTTCTCTGAGCTTCAGTCTTTTGATCTAGAAAGTAGGGCTACTAAGAAGTCCCTAAACCTTCTGCTGAGGTTAGAAGTGTCTAACCTCCCCTTGTGTGTCTCTCATGGCACTTGGCATAGGGAGGGACGCCAGGTTTTGGGGTCTTTTCTAGGAGGCTGGTCCTCTTAGCACCACTCTGCTCTCACTGAGTGGACGGCGTGCTGCTGGGGACCTCTCCTGTAAAGCAGGGCAGGGGTTCTATGCCAAATCATTTCTTTGGCCCTTCCAGGCCTAGTCTATGACTACCTGGGATGGAGGTGGATGGAGCTCCACGGGCCTCAGGCACCCCGAGTTCTAGGCCTGGGTCTGCCCCAGGTGCTGCTAAGCCTGGAAGACACGGACACCTCGTGGGCCTGTCTCCCGCCTGTGCACCAAGGGGTTGGGCTGGCTGAGCTCCCAAGGCCCTTCCAGCTTGGACATTCCAAAACCCTGTGAGAGAGGCTGAGTAGCGGCCAGTTCTGGGTGGGGCCCATAATCCCTCTGCCCTCTGGGGACCCTGGGTGGGGAGGCCGGGAAGGGGTCACTGGCAGGGTGCCAGGCCTTGTGTGAGCCTGGACAGCAGCCACCGGCGGACGGGTGGCAGCCAGCGGGTATGGAAGGCTGTGGGCTGCAGGGAATCAAACATGTGGGCCGGAAACACAATGAGATTCCCTTTGGCTCTGAGCCCTCCCCGGCATGCGGGCCGCATGCAGACCCGAGCCACAGGCGCATGCAGGACTGGGGTAGGGAGACATCCCCTCCCAGGCAGGGCAAGGAGCCAGCTCCAGCTTCCAGGCTCCAGCCTGGCCGCTGAAAGAGCAGAGCTAGTGAAACAGCCACTGTCCCTTCTGGTTCCAAGGGCAGATACATCAGAGGAAGGGAAAGGTCAGTAGGTGCCAAGGGCTGTGTGGGACCTTTTCTACACTTGATCTCTGTGACCTTGTTATTCACTTTGGAAAGAGTCATCACTACCCATTGTGCCCATGTCACAGATGTGGCCACTGAGGCCTAGAGGAGGCTCTGACTCAGCCAGCAGGGCCGAGTCGCTGAGCCCCAGCCCTGTGGCTGAGTGTTTGGGAATCTGCGTGTGACAGCCAATCTCCGTGAGCCTTTCTGCCCAGACCCTCGACTCCCAGCCAAGGTCCCCCTGAGGTGCGATGGCCAAAAGGTGTTTGGTGAGAGCAGGGGGTGGGGCACAGGGCGTGAGGGGCTAGGTGCCAGGTGGCCTCCACTCCTGCGGCGTGTGTCACTTTCACACATGGCAGGCTGCTCCAGGAGGCACAGAGATGGCCGGCAGCCTCTGCCCCCACCTTGGACCCACCCCCTCAGCCAGAGGCCAGGGTCTCTAGCAGGCTGGTCATGCCAGGGGACAGCTCAGCCTCCTGGGCTGTCCTGGAGGGCCCCACAGTGGCACAAACCAGTCTCCTCCCACTTCTTCCTCGGCCCTCCTACCTCTCCAGGCTCGTCCAAGATCGACATCCATCCCTTCTTGAAGTTGAGCAGATCGGGCTGCGGGGAGATGAGGAGGCAGATGAGTCAGGCCCAGCAGGAAGCCAACTGGGGCTGGGGAGGAAGGCATGCTGTACCCATCCTGCCCCCAAGTCCTGCAGGACTGAGGTCCTGGGAAGCCAGTCCTGAGGGCGGGGGACCCAGGTGACCCCCCAAACCAAGCAGGCTCCCTAGCCACTGAGGCAGCCTGGGCCCCTTTCCCCAAAATCCAGCATTCTCTGGGAGCCGTGAGCGCTGGGTGGCTGACATATTCACCACAGATAGCCAAGCTCCCCCACCAGCCCGCCCGCTCATCCGAGAGTGGGAGAGGGGCGGCTGGGGGAATTCTGCTACGAAGAGAGCCCCAGAAAGCCCAGAGAACAGCCCGGCCCAGCAAGGCTGAGCAAACCATCCAGCTCCTCTCTCTGATGCAGCCCAGGCAGCCTGCTAGGATAATGTCTACTGCTCCTGCCCATGCCAACCCACTTACCGCCTGTGCTCCAACCAGTCCCACCCTTCTCTCATCTCCTGGAGACCCTGGACGGTAGAGCCAGTCCCAGGCTGGGGTCAGAAGCCCTTGGACCACCCTAGATCGCTTTGGGAAGGCCAGGGCAATGGCACTTCAGTCATGGCAAGCCCTACCTTCCGGGTGCTGCCCAGGGGAACACAGCGCAGCGGCCTGGGGGCTCCCAGCTGCAGCATGTTCCACGAGGGCCTGTGCCAGGCACCCCCACCCAGGCCTAGATGAAGAAGCTGCTCATCCTGACATTTTCCTGACCATGTCTATCTGGTGGGTGTCAGCCACCGTCCCTGCCTGCTGGGGAGACCTCTCTCCTCTAGGTCCTGGTTCCTCTGTGGTGTCAGCTCCTGCCCAGCGGTAAGGAGGAGAGCAGGGCGGGCCAGGCTGACGGGCAAGGAAGAGGCGGCCACCTGTTGCCATGGCTCTGAGCCCACCTATCAGCACCTACATCACGGCCTCACCAAGCCAAGGTGTCTGGTTGCATGGAGGGAGCCCGTGGCATGGCTCAGTGGGGTGGGCAGCCACAGCGGCAGCTGGAAACCAGAGCCACCTGACCTAGCCACCTCTCCTGACCCGCCCTCCTCTCGGAGAGTCCTTTCTCAGGTGGAGGAAGTAGACCAAGAGGGGCTTGGGCTGCTGTGGATCCAGAACCATCTACAGCCATGGTCGGGGGATGTCAGCAGGCTGGCAGCCTCACCCCTACCCGCTGCATCTCAACCCCTCTCTGCATACCTGTCTGAGGGAGGGGACGCAGGCTCTGCTCAGAGCTGGGAAACCTGGGGCTGTACTCATTCTGGCTGCTCCATGTCCTACCCACCCAGTCTCCTACCCGGGACAGAAGCTGCCCAGAGTGGTCCCAAGCTAAGACAGAAGACTGGTGACCACACTTTACTTCACTTCCCTTTAGTCTGGGACCTCCCGTAGCCCCAGGGCCTAGAATGGGGCCTAGCACAGCAGGCATCAGGGAAAACTTGTCGAATAAATAGCTACCCTCTTTTACCTCCCTGATCTAAACTCCTGTATTTTGGGGGCAGTCCCCCCACCCCAGCTTCCTGGGCCCATGAAGCTGGCATCACTGGGAGGGCCAAGCAGGGCAGGCCAGTAAGACTGGGCCAGGGCTGGGACAGCAGCCACGGGCTCCAAGAGGCTGGCCAAGGACTCCCCACCCGAATGACAGGCTGGGACCCTAGGGGCTGCCTGGGAAGTGGAGTCGCTGTGACCTTCCTAAGTCACACAGCCCCTTTCTAAGCCCTGGCTGCCTGATGTGGCAAATGAGGGGGGTGTCCAGTTCTCCCCCAAGCTTTCTGAGAGGACTGAATGTGCCTATACATGGAGAAGCCTGGTGACCCTCCAGAGGCAAGTACAGACGTACCACACGCCATGTCAGGCACGACATGGCACAGCAACTTTGGGGAGAGGAGGTCGCCATTGAGTTTTTAAACCTCCCTGGCAGGGAAACCTGCCCCAGGGTGGAAAGGTCTGGTAACCTCACACATGGCTGCTTCGCCCGCCTCTCCACCAGCTGCAGGAGCCTCAGCTTATCCTCCTTCCTGTCAGGAGCACGGACAGCTTCTCACAGCCCGGCGCCCCCACCTTGGCCCAGGCCAGCCCTGCCTCCTGCCTGGACCACAGACACAGCCCCGCTAAGCACACTCTGCCAAGGGGACTCACTCAAAAAGGCCTAGCATCGCGAGCCTGCTTAAAATCTCTAGGGATGGCTCCAGGTGGCTTCAAAACAAAGTCCAGCTGCTTCAGGATGGCACAACAGCTGCAATGCACTCTTCCAGCCTGGCCTCTCCTTGCTGAGGGCACCCCCATTTGTACCACCGCATAGGCCTTGCGGCTCCCCAGCACTCCAGGACTCCCAGCACTTCACACATTTCCACGTCCTCCGCCTGAAACCCCGGGCTGCCTCCTCCTCGCCGACCAGGCAAGACCCTGCGCAGGCCTTAAGACCAGCTTAATTGCCACCTCTGAGGTCCCTTTCCCAGTGTGTACCACACACCGCACCACCAGCTGCCCCTGTGATGCTCTCCCACAGCCCCTTGGGGAGGCCTCTGCGACATCCCTGATTATCTGGAGGCCGTTTATTTATCCCTCGCAGGCTAGACTAGTCGCCACGCAAAGTCGAGAACATGCACTGTTCACCCCCCAGGACCAGGAACAGACAGGGGGCTCTAGGAGTGTTTGTGGAAAAAAAGAACTTTTTAAAAAAGCAACAGGCACTATTCTAGGCCAGGAAATCAGCTGTAAATGAGAGCTGTGGCCCCTTCCTGGCGGATCTTAGGAGAGACAGACGGTAAACAAGTGAGCAGGTATATAATTTGACGCCAGGCAGTGGCTGGGGAACGCGGCTCCGGGGCAAAGCTGCACCTAGGCTAAGGCAAAGTGGGGCAGAGGATCCTGACTCCAGGCCCGGCCCCAGCATCACCAGTCACCCACTCACACACCTGTGTCACTGTTCTGTACAGACCCCTGAGCCCAGGGCATGGGTCATGGAGGGGGCCGGGGAGAGGAAGAGGGTGTAAAGGAGGAACACCAGCTTGGAGCAGGCTCAGGTCTGAATAGCAGCCAGGGTGAATCCAGTGAGCCTTGTTGTTTTTTTGGTTTTTGGTTTTTTGAGACAGGGTCTCGCTCTATCACCTGGCCTAGAGTGCAGTGGTGTCATCACAGCTCACTGCAACCTCAAACTCTTGGGCTCCAGTGATCCTCCTGAGTATCTGGGACTACAGGACGCGCCACCACACCCAGCTGATTTTTCCATATTTTGTACAGACGAAGTCTCACTTTTGCTTAGGCTGGTCTCAAACTTCTGACCTCAAGTGATCCTCCGGCCTTGGCCCCCCGAAGTGCTAGGATTACAGGCGTAAGCTGCTGTACCCAGCCCCAGTGAAGACTGTTAGTCGTGATCATGAGCCTCTTCTGCTCCAAAACTTTTCGAGGCTCCCCACTGCCCCTGACCAAAGCCCATGCTGCCTTCCCGAGCTTTGAGCCCCTCCTATGCTGTCGCCATTCCCCAAACATAACCACCAGCCTCAGTCCACACTGCTGGCTCCTCCCCAGGCCACCTCCACCTGACAAGGTCCTATAATCATGGGGGACCTTCCTTGGGAAGCCCTCTTCCCACCAGCAGGGATGTGTTATCCCTCCTCCAAGCACTCCCCACGCTGCTTCCAGCAGCCTTTCCCTACTGCACCCACGCTGCACAGGAGAAGCAACTGCGTACGTGTCTTATCTCTCCCAGGAATGAGAACTGGGACAGACCTGGATATAAATTCTGGCTCAGCTAGGGACCAACTACATCACCTGCGGCATGTTACTTCACTTCTCTGCCCCTCAGTTTCCTCACCTGTTTGATGGGGATGTTACCACCAACCTTAAAGGATCAAATGTGGTAATGTGAAGTACCCAGTTCAGGGCCTGGCAGGCACCCAGTGGGCAATGCAAACACCCTCCTCCTGGCCCCAGGACACTGACTCAGCTCCTCCCCCCCACATCCCTCTTGCTCCTGACAGGGAAGGGGAGGCTGCTGACGACAGGAAGGGCCAGCAGGGAGGTGGCAGGATGTGCGGAGGCTGAGGAAGTCCAGCGCAGAGGCCAGGCCATCACACTCACAGGGCAGGGGCCCTGAGGGCCACGCCCCCCAGCAGCCCAGCCCACTCCTCATCAGGGTCTCTTCCGGAAGTAGGACGCACATGTGCACACACAGCCAGCTCATCCTCCCCCCAGGAGGGCTGTCGGAGCCTCCCTAAGGCTCTGGCCAGAAATCAAAAGCAGCCCCACCCCGCCCTTCCAGAACATCATGGTCAGGGGGCTGGACTGACCTGGAAAGGGGCTACTCCTTCCCTTACACTTGGGGTGACCTCAGGGAACGCACCAATGCCTCTCCCCACACCTCAGTTTATCCTGCTGTGAAATGGGGAGTACAGTGAACTCAGCTGAGAGGCTCAATATGATAATTAAGGCACAGGAATTGATAGAACTTGGGCAAAGCTCACCCCCATAAGAAAGGCAAACCCCTGACATGGCAGGCCTGCCCCACCCAAGGCCCCAGTGCTGCTGAGAGGGGGTAAGCCCAGGCGGACATGGTATCCCGCGCTTCGGACGTCCCAGGATGGGCTCCCAGATCGCGGGGGGGGGGGCGGTCCCGCCCTTTCTCATTCACCCAACCTCGGGTCAGCGCCCACACAGGCGGCCAGCCTTCCCAGGCCCGGGTCTGCGAGACCCAATCGAGCCACGGAGCGCCTGTTCCCAGCCTAAGGCGAGACTCCAGCCCCAGGCCAGGCCCATGTCCGCTCCTCCCGCGGCGCGGAGCCCTGGGAGCCCCGGGAGCCCCCGGCAGCTTGGGGGGATCAGGTCTTCCCTAGAGGACTGGAGGGGAGGTGGGAAAGGGTCGGCCCGAATCCACCCAGGACAGGGGGCAGAAGGAGGGGGTGGTGCCCGGGACGGGCAGTTCTCATCTCTTGGGGGTCGTCTGGGTTCCTAGGGGCGAGTCGGTGAGGGAAGGTGAGGTGGCGGCCGCGGGGAAGGTGAGGCAGGTCTGGCCGGCCCGAGCCGTCTTCCGGCCAAGACTCCCCTCGGCATCGGCAAGTGAGGAGGGGGCTGCCGGGAAGGGGCGGCTCGGCCCTGCCTCGGCGGGGCGCGGAGGGCTGCCGGGGCCACTCACCGTCATGGCGGCGCCCCGGGGCGGCGGGAGCAGGAGGCAGCGAGGTGCGAGGGGCTCTCGAGCCGGGCTCCGCGGCGCGGCCACCCCGCCGCCGCCGCCCCTCTCGGCCGCCCGCCGCTGCTCCGCCGGCCCTTCCCTTCCCCGGCGCTGCCCTGGCCCCTTCCATCCGCCCATAAAACTTTTTTTTTTTTCAAACTTCCTGGGAGGACCCGGGCGAGCCAATGGGCGGCGGGGAAGCCGGGACAAACAGCGGCGGGGCGGCGGGCGGGCCAACCAGAGCGCTGGCCGGGCCGGGCCGGGGCGGGCCTGCCGCGACGGGACGGGCGCGCGAGGGCGGCCGCTGCGGGCGGATGGGGCCAGAGGGAGGGGCGGGGAGTGGAGCGGCGGGCGGTGGAGGCTGGAGGGCGGGCCGGCTCGGCCACTGGCGCGTTGGGAGGAAGGGAGGGCCCGGCGCACAGGTGACTCCGTCCGGCCACTGTGCAGGGGTGGAGGTGGCCTCTCGTCGCCCCGACGACGCTCCCCGCCCCAGCCCCGAGCCGCCCGACGGGGACGTGGACAAAGCACCCAGTACTAAGGACTCAGCAGGTCCCACTCGCCGAACCCCGCTAGTTACCTGTGTAATCGACATTTGGCCTCATCACAGACCTGAGAAGGAAGTCTCCTTGTCCCCATTTTACTAAGAGAAAACGGACTTTCAGAGAGGTCACCCCACTTGGCCAAAGTCACACAGTAAGAAGAGAGGAACTTCTAGCAAGTAAGCTGGACACAAAGTGAGGTCTTGAATGGTAGAACCTCCCGCAAAGCCTACTCCTCACAAGCGGGTCCTTTTGGGTTAAGGGCTTCGTTCTGGGTTCTCGGGTGTGGGCACACACCCACTGCTCATGTTCCCAGAGTACTTGCTTGAGGATCTTTGCCTGCGGGAGTTAGTGAGTCCTGCAGATGAGGAGGGACCTTGGTGGAATGCGTTGCAAAATGCACGAAGTAGCTTTGTGGGATAGAGGTTCAAGCCATCTGTTACCTTAGGCAAGGTACTTAACTTCTTGATGCCTCCCACAATTTCACCCTCTGTAAAATGGAGTAATGCTGTTACCTTGTGAGGTTGCCTTAAGAATTAGGTGTTAATTCTAGTAAAGGACCTATGACAATCTCTTTATTCTTTTTTTTTGAGACAGAGTCTCACTCTCTTGCCTGGGGCAAGTGCCATGATGTCAGACTAGCTCACAGCAACCTCAAACTCCTGGGCTCAAGCAATCCTACTGTCTCAGCCTCCCAAGTAGCTGGTACTATAGGCATGAGCCACTATGCCTGGCTAATTTTTTCTATATATTTTTAGCTGTCCAATTAATTTCTTTCTATTTTTGGTAGAGACGGGGTCTCGCTCTTGCTCAGGCTGGTCTCGAACTCCTGAGCTCAGAACGATCCACCCGCCTCAGCCTCCCAGAGTGCTAGGATTACAGGCATGAGCCACCACGCCCGGCCAACAATCTCTTTATTCTTAGTTAGCTATCCTTAGGTAGGGGGCAGGAGCACTTGCAATAATGGCCGTTTCAATTACTCTGCCATCTTGATTTGGGGTTCAGAAATTATTGCTCTTATAATTACTAACCCCATTTTGCAGATAGAGAAATGGAGGCCCAAGGAGCTGAAATTCTTTCCTAACATTTCCTTCTGGGAAGCTTTCCCTCTTTGGGAATGAGGCTATGGGTAAGTCTATCTAACTCTAGAAACTGGCTTTCTGGCACCCATGCTGAGTTTTCCCATGGTACCCCTGCACCTCCCTCAGGTATTCAGTCCTTGGGAGAGCGAGTGAACAAACAGAAGATCTCACCCACCACCAAGGTCCTGGCCCAGTGGCCTGGGCACCTAACAGCACCAGCCTCCTGGTTGGTTTCCTGGCCTCTGGGACTTCCCTTTTAGTACCCTCAACCCAGTGCCGAGACCACTCCCTGCTCAAAGTTCTTCATACGTGACCAGTGCTGATAGATCCGCTCCACATTCCTATACTAGGCAGCCAGCATCCACCATAATCTGTCCCCTGCCTGTCCTCCTCCATCCTTCCACATGCACGTTTGACATGACAGGGACAACGACACTGGACTCCTGGGAATTCCCAGGATGAGCCAGGTCCTTTGTACCTGCTGACTGCACACGTGCTCTGCCACGTCTGGAACACTTCCCTTCCTGTCTTCTGTGCCCCAACACACACACACACAATCACGCACACACTCATATACTCATTCTCTCTCTCCACAGCCCCCGTCTCAATGTTTATTTGCCTGGAAAATTTCTCCCTTCAAGTCTCAACCCAAAAGAAGTGTGCAGCAGACTTAGAAACTCCTTGCCCAGTGCTCCCTGCTTCCATACGTTTCCCCACTAAAGTGATGACCACACTGTGTTCTAGCCAGTTACATGTCAGTGTCCTCACCTGACTGTGCTCTTTGTGGGCAGGGCTGGAGTGTTTTTTGTCTGTATCTTGGCAGCCAGCCCAGGGCTTCAGCCCACAGTACATCCTCAGTAAACATGGGTCAAATGAATGAATGCACAAAGGAGGGGACCACAATTCCTCCTGGCAGGACAGAGATGGCACAGCCCCAGGAGTGAGTTATTAAACTGGCAGAGACCAGAGTCACAAACCTTGGGGTTATCCAGCCTCCAGCTGTTACTCTGTTGAGGATAATGAGGTAGGGCTCAGAGAAGGGAGACAGTGGCCTAAAGCACGCAACATGTTAGAGGCAGGACAGAACTCAAGGCCAGGCTTTCTGGCTCTTGGCCTTGGGCTAATTTCACTACTTCAGCCCAAGAAATGTTTGAAGCTGCTCTAAGTAACTGGGAGGCCCTGCCGGCAGTTCCATCCCTAGCTGCTGATTTTCCTCATTCCCATATGTGAGAACAACTGCAGTGGCACTCACCAAGCCTCAGTTGTCATATCTGTGTCATGGGGAAGATTTGCATAGACTCTAGGGGCTGCAGGAGGGCTCACGACAATGGGCCAGGGGTGCTGTAAATACTTGGCTCTGAGGTCAGCCAGAACAGGGTTTGAATCTCAGCTTTGCCTCTTGCCCCTTGTATGACTTGGAACAAGTGACTTTTCCTCTCTGAGCCTCATTTCCTCATCTGTAAAATGGATGATATGAATCTAACCTCACCTGGTAGTAAGGATCAAACCTAATCAGGCATGCTATGCACTGAGGTCAGAGCTGGGCATATAGTAGGTGCACAATAATTGCTGGTTACATCACCATTATTATCCCAGAGTGCTTTCCCCCACTTCTCTCTCCCTTCTCTCTACTGAGGAGAGGACTTACGTGGCCCTGCCTGCCAGACATGCTGCGTGTTGGTGACCTTTAGTTAGTCTGATAAGGGAATGCCCGCCCATGGCTTGAAGGCACCAGATGGGTGCCTTAACCCCCAAAGGGCAGCAGAAAGGAAATTATAGAGTGGATGGGAAAGTTAGTGTTTGGACAACCTCTGCCCTCACCGACCTCTGTGCATCCTGGTCTCCCCGAGCCCTCCCTGCACCCCTGAGAGTCTCTGTAGATTTTTCTCTTCCAACAGACAAATGTGGCAACTGAGGCTCACAGTTGAGAGTTTGGCTGCAACCCTTCTCTTATCCAGGAATGAAGAATTCAGCTCCTGTACACCCTAGCTGTGCAGCCTCAGGCAGGTCAGGTGACCTCTCTGAGCCTCAGCCCCTTCATCTGTAGAACGGGCCCACTTTCTGTATGTGTCCGGCCTAGTGCTGGACCTGGAGCCTACAGTAGTGAGTAAGAGTCAGCTTGTCACCAAGAGAAGAGATCCCACGAGCAAGCCTGTGGCCCTGCAGATGTGAAGGGGGTGGGGAAAGCCAGTCACAGCCACCTCCCAGCCCTGCCCTTGAGGAAACCCCAACCGGAGGCCTGAGTGTTTACAGCCTCTCTGGGCAGGGGAGGGTTACGTAACACCAGATGTTTGTGCAACTGGCTCAGGCCCAGGTCTGAGACTCACTTTTCAATCCCAGAGCCCCCTGAAGGCCCGCCCTCCGTTTCCCCCTCCCCCACCTGCTCCTCTTGGCCCAGGGCTGCTGATTGGAAGCTTTCAGCTGTGTGATTATTCCATCACCCCTCACCCGGAAAGCCAACACCCTCAGCCTGCACTGGAGGTGGGGACCCACTCACTTGGGTGGGTCTGGGGAGCTTGAAAGCTCTGCTTCACCTCTCCTTTCACGTGGGGGCGCCACATCCCTCCTTCTTGGACCCCGCTCTCTCTTCTTTGCCTAACACCAGCCTCCTCCCTCCCCTCGCCCTCTCTATCCACCCTCGCCCCTCCAGCCCCCGCTGGAGCCAGCCTACCCTTTGCCACCTGAGGACCCCCAGAGACAGCAGGAACGGATTGAACAGCGTGGGCCGGTCCCCGGGCATCCGCCATGAGGTCACCAGTCGGCCCTTGAGTGGACTCCCAGCCTTGCCCTCTGCTGGCCTCTTGTCTGCCTGTCAAACAGGGTCCAGTGTTGGCCCCAGGTCCCTTTGGCGGGATGGGGGCATCCCTGGCTGTAGCCTCCCCTGCCCATTGTGCCATGCCCAGGGCAAAGACCCAGGGTTCCCATCTTTCTCCCCTCCCAGAGCTGCCAAGGAAGAGCTGGTTAACTGCTTCTCACTACATTGCGTTTGACTGACAGGGCTCCACCGGGCTCAGCACCGGTGGCTGTGCACCACACCCGGGACAGTCAAACCACGGCTGCTAGCGGGAGGGGAATGCAGACCACAGGTGTGTGTTCCACGCACATGTGTTTTCAGATTATTTTTCATTAGGTTCCAATGTTAAATAATTAAGAGAGTTGATGTATAAGCATGTATTTCCAGTTCCTCTTGAAATATCTAAAGATGTGGGCAGTCTGGGCCCGTCTTCCCCTTGAGCAACCATCTGGAGCCAAGGGTCACACAAGTGCCCCCAGGCCCACCCTTCCCGCCTTTGTTAGCTGTCTGGCCTTCAGGGCATTAGGTTGTGACCCGAGCTTGAGTGAAAGGAATGAGTCGCAGACTTCTACAGACACCCCCGACAGAGCTCCAAAATACGCCCCCTTTGCAGTCGTCCTCGTTGGGGAAAGCGAGGCCCCAGCAAAGCAGAGGACTTGCCCAGAGTCACACAGCAAAGGTAGGACAGAGCCCAAGAGTCCCTACTCTCCAGAACCTGCAGGTTCTCTGGAAGTGGAACTTGAAGCATCAAAGCACAGTTCCAGGAGGGCTCTGGGGAAAACAGAGCCCCACCCCGCTACCATCCCCCGGCCACAGTCCCGACCGCCACCGTGCAACCGTCTCATCAGACTGAGCTCCGTGGCGGCACTCTCACTCACCTCCGACCCGCACACAGGCATACAGAAGGTGCTCACTAAGTGTATGTGCGTGTATGTGAGGGAATGAATGAGGCAGTTATCAATGCTGTCCAGTCGAGGCTGCCTAGAGGAGGGTTGAGAGATTTTCCATGTTGCTGGGACAGCCCCATTACAGGAGACTAGCGGGGGCCCTGGTATTACCCTTTCTTCTTTGTGCGCAAACTGCCTCCAGGAAGTGTGAAGAAATAACCCAGAAAGAGGAAGAGCAAAGTGGTCAGAGCCTCCAAGAGGGCTGCGAGCACCTTTACTGATCAGGGTCCTCATCCCTCCCCATGTCACAGATTGGAAGACCTGTCCCTCTAGCAGTCACAGCACTGCTGAGCAAGGCCACGCAGGAAATGAGGGCAGAGCCGGGCAGCAGTGTGGCAGGGACGGGGTCTTGAGCCCTGGGTTCTAGTTTGAGTCTGCCCACTGGCTGGCTGTGTGACCTGGCACGACTCCCCTGCCTCTGTTTCCTCGCCTGCACAGTGAGGGGCTGGGCAGAATCCCTCCAGCTCTGATTAGCAGCAGAGCCAGGATCGGGGGCTCCAGGCTGCCAGACAAAGGCTCCCTGTCACACCTGGCTTTTCAGGCGGCAGCACGGGGAACAGCAGGACAGGAAAACACAGCCCCAAATAGTCTGTCTCATTGTCCCCAGCCTCCCAGGGCCCTCAGCTCTGACCTCACCTCTCTGGAGGCGGAGGGTGATGAGAACAGTCTGTTTGGCAGGTCGCGGGGAGGGTGGGGCAGAGCTGTGCCGCCAGCTGCAGCCAGGCCTCAGAGCAGCCTTGGTGGGTCCCGCCCCCTGCACACATCTGTCCCGCCTCCTGGACCCTGGGTCCCTCCAGGGCCAGCTGACTGTGGTACCTCCTCAGCCCTCTGACCCCAGCTCCTGAAGCCCTGCTCGTTCTCTCAGCCTGGCCCAGCCCACTAGAACCAGAAGGACCTTGTCATCAGAAACCATCAGGGCCAAACCACCAATTTCCTGGGGAAAGGCAGTGACCTTTTCAGGGAAGTCCAGCAAGTTGGAAGAACAGCCCTGGGCTTCTGACCCCAGGATCATCCACTTACCCAGGTCCCTGAGCCAGAGGTGACTCATGACCGGCTCCTCCAGAACCCTCTCTCAAGGACCCCCATGCATGCAGAGCCAGCCTCGGTCTGGATGACCCAGAGCTCTTCCAAGGAACTCAGCCCACCACCACCACCACCACCAGGTTTTCCTTCCCTTCCCCTCCCCTCCCTATGTACCCATGCCCATGACCCTACTACCGAGTCTGCCTGCTTCTGCTCAGTCAGGAAGTCTTGGCTTCTGCTTGGTTCTGACTCCTCGGGCTCCTCTGGCTGGAACTGGAGAAAGGCAAGGACACAGCTTAGATTGGCTCATTCCCCGGGATCCGTCATCTATTCACTTCATCTATCCATTTATTGTCTATCCTTCCAGCATCCACCCAGCATCCAGCAATGGTAGATCCATGTATCGGTCCAACCAACCATTCCATGTGCCCACCCTCACATCGCCCACCCTCTCATCTATCCGACATCTACTGTCTGCCACCCATTCATGTATCCATCCTCTATTGATCCATCATAACCACCCACCAAACACCCATGTATCTTTCCTCCATCCACCATCGTCCATCTACCCTCCAACATTCATTCACCATCCAACATCTGACATTTGTCCATCCATGCAGCACCCGTCCATCCACGTTCCACCCAACGTGCATCCATCCATCCATCGCTATGTACCCATGCATCACCTAAGCAATATCCATCATCTGTCCATCATCCATTCATCACCCAGCTATCCATCCATCATCCACCCATCTGTCATCCATCCGACACTTGTCTATTTATCATTTGTCTAACATACATCATCTACCCATCACCCATCCACACAGTCATCATCTGTCATTCACCCATCATCTACCCACCGACCCCTCCATCGTCCGTCTTGCATGCACTCAAGCATCCATGTATCCACCGAGCTGGGCCCCTCCTTTATGTCAGGCCCTGGCCCAGGGCCAGAAGTACAGAGATAAAGTAGGCCCAGCTCCTGCCCCCATGGAGCTCATGTTTCTTATGGGGAAATGACAACCAGTATGACAGATGGAGGGAAACAAAACTGGTAAGCCCAGAAGGGGACTATCGCCAGTCTGGGGCTGGGTCGAGTATTCAGGAAAGCTTCTCAGGTCAGGGCACCTGACCTAGGACTTGAACAATGAATAAGCGCTTGGAGGGTGGAGAGGGAAGGGAAGAACATGCTAGGCAATGAGAACAGGCATGTGCAAAGGCAGGGATGTGTGTGTCCTGCCGTCAGCTTAGCACAACTGGAGGCAAATTTGGGCTGGAAGGAAGGGAAGAAGGCCTTGAATGTCATGCCAAGGGTTTTCGTAGAAGGGAGCACCTGGTACTCCCGACCTCCCCAGTCACCATCTCCTGGCCTCCCGGGATGTCCAAGCTTCACTGGACAAACTCCAATGCAGGAGTCTTTCCAACCCCCGCCTCCCTTTGGACCAGGCCAGCCTGCAGCACCCCAGCGTCCACCGGGACAGAGCAGCTTGTCCTCCCTGAGCTGCCCGTGGTCTGCTTGTCTCCCCAGCTGGTCTAACAGCAGCTCCAGGGCAGGACCAAGCTGGCTCATTCCTGCATTTCTGGTGTCTGTGTGCTGAACTGATGAGACGGTCAACTGATAAAAGCCACAGGGAAGTACGAGGGGTAGGGTGTCCCCAGTCCTCCCATGAGCTCAGGGGTTTTACAATGTGGTGGTTAAAAGCACATTCTTTGGAGTGGACACTGATCTTGTTTCTCACGACTTATGCATGTGTGACCCGTGGCAAATGCCTGACGAATCTGAGCCTCATTTTCCTCAACTATAAAACGGGGACAGTGGCCGCTGCCTCATATCCACTTGAGACATAGCGCCCAGGGCCTGACACAGGACACACCCTGCTGCCTGGAAACTCTGAACATCCAGGGAGGAGGCAGCCTCAGACTGTGCATTGAGGAGATGGGAGGGTTTGGATGGACAAGCTGGAGTCTCCGCATCACCCAGTGGTGCCTGTTAGAGAAGCAGTTGGTCCCATTTTACAGAAGGAGACTGAGGCCAAGAGAGGCTGGTGTCCAAAACCATGTGCCATCCTCTTGAGCTGATGCCAGGCTGCGGGCTCTGGGTTCCAGGACCCTCCCCGCACATCCTCCCCCATCTTCAGATAAATGCCCTGGACTTTGAGGCAGCACCAAAGTACCACTGAGGCAGGGAAGGATGAGCACCTGCCTACTATGTGTCGAGCACTCGGCCTGCTTTGCACACCGCCCTCATTTAAGCAGCCTGTCTTGGCAGCCAACTCAACCCAATAAGCACTTACGCGGTCTCTTCTCTGTGTCTGAAAGGAGCTGTAGGGGCCAGAGAAGGGTCAGGAAAGCTGCCCTGGACTCAGGAACTTGGGGTACAGCAGGGGGAAGGGGAGGGGACATGACCACAGTGGCTGCAGTCCCAGGCAGGGGCAGGTCTGAGCCACCAGACACAACATGAACCAGGTGTGGTGGGGCCAGGAGGGGAGCAGGCCCTGGCCAGAGCATCCTGCTTGAGGCCTCAGGTAGTCTACACCCACCAGACCTGGGTTCCACGCCCCCGCCCCGCACCAGCTGTGTGATCTTGGGCAAGTGGCTTAACTCTGTGCCTCAGTGTCCTAATACATAAATAAATGGTGTCTTTCTCATGAGGTTGCTATGGAGACTAAATGGGGACAGTACATACAAGACTAGGGCTTGGCATGTAGTAAATGCTCAAAAACATGTCGGTCATTACCACTGTGGGGCCCATTTGGTGGTGGGGGCGGATCTCGGTCAGCAGGGAGGATGAAGGCTGGGCCTGAAGGGCGTGCGGGAGCCGAGGCTGCTAAAGGGGAGGCCTTTCGAAGGGGTCTTGTCTGGGATGGGCTGACTTTCTGGCGACCTTTCGGAGGTGAGACTGACTTACCTCCAGCTCAGGCAAGCTGGGGTGTCTGGGGCTGGCCACAGTTGAGGTCTCTGGTCCACTTGTCACTTTGGTCTTTGGCCACTGGGTGGAGGTGTAGGCAGGGCTGGGCGGCTCGGCCGGGCTCTGGGGCCACTGCCCGGGGCTGTGTCCATTGACAGTGGGGGCCTCGGCCCAGTCTTCAGGCTGGCTGTGTTGCTCTTGCTCCAGGGCACCCTTTATGCCTGGGGTACCTGGCTCTGGCCCTGAAGCCTTGGCCGGGTCATCCCGGCGTCCAGCAGGGTCCTTGTGGGGCAGCCGGGCCTGCAGGAGCTCGAGGAGGCCTTCCCAGTCTAGCCTCGGGAGACGGGCCCAGGCGCCTTCTCCAGGTGCCCGGAGAAGGCCCAGCAGGTCAGTCCAGTCGAGCTCGGGTTGCGTCTCAGGGCCATGCAGGTGTGGGCACGCTCCCTCAGCCCCCCAGCCCATGGCAGTGGCTGTCTCAGGCTGCCGGGGGTGTGAGAACTCTGTCGGGCCTACCCAGGAGTTTTCTGGGGGGCTCAAAGGCTGTTGGGAACTGGACAGCTCCTGCAGGCTGCCCCAGGCCCTCTGGGCTGGCTTTTTGGGGGGCTCCCTCCAGGCCTCTGACTGCCCCCAGCTCTCCCTATACTCCCTGGGAGGGCCCCTCCATGTGTCCTCTGAGGCTCTGGCAGCCCCCAGGCTGGGCTCCCCACATCGTCGCCAGCCTCCAGGGCCCAGGCCCTCCTGGCCACTCCAGCTCCTTTCCCTGGGCCTGTGAGGGCACTGGGACCCTGACAGTTCCTCCTGACTCCGCCACCCCCCCAGAGGCTGTCTTGGGCCTGCTTGGCCACTCTCTGGAGGTCTCTCTGTCCGCGGCTCCCTCTCAGGGGTCCTAGCTGATATCCTGGGGAATAGCAAGGACCCCTGGAGCCGCCGGTCCCCCTCAGACTGCCTCTCAGGACTCCTGGGATGAGGGGGCTCCGCTCGGCTCCGCCGGGCTGGTTCTGCCTGTTTGGCAGGGGGCTTGGTCACCTGAGGATGAGGTGAGGGGGTAGGGTGAGGCTCCGGGCCAGCTGGGTGGCCTCTGCATGTCTTAGCCCGGCCCAGGAGAGGCAAGGCTGTTCATGCAGCAGCCTGGATCAAAGCAAGTTGGAAGTACATAGGGTCCCTGAGTTCGCTCTGGGGGGTCAGCTCTTCCTTCTCACCTGCTTTTCTCAGTTCCAGAAAGAGATCTGCAAAGAACTGCTCACTTTCCTGGTTTTCCCCTCCCCCTAAGATATTGATTCCAACCTGGGGTATCAGATGCTAGAATTTCCACCACCGCTACCCCATTCCTCTGTGGTGGGCCTTGCCCTCTAAGTTTCCTTAGAGACACAAATCCTCTCCCCCGCCCCCAGAGAGAGAGCCTTTAGGGCCAGATTGATGTATCTGACGTTTTCCCCAAAATCTTCTCAAAATAGCAGGTACCTAATGAACGAAGTAGACAGCATGGGGGGCTGTCTTCAAAGGACTAATTTGGGGTCCTTTGTATTTTGCCAAGAGCTACTGGCCCTTGGGGAAAGACGTGAGCTGGAGAGCTGGACACCCGTGTCTGGGGCTCTGACACATTCACGGAGGACCTCCCTGCCCAGGACCCTTGCCTGGCACCTAGGGGGAGGGGAGAAGCAGTGGCGCCCCTTGGGATGTTGGGGCTGTGTGGCAGTGCTCACCTGCCTGCTGGGGGCAGGGCTGGACTGTCTTCGGAGAAGTTGGCTCTGACCTTGGCTGGGCCGCTGCAACCGTCCCTCGTCCCGGGCCTGGAAGGCCCCCGGTGCCTCGGACTTCCTATGAGCAAATGCAGCCACTCCTCTGAGGGCCTTTGGGACTGTCCCACTCCCAGTACCCGAGCCCCTCCACTCCTGCCACCCCCAGGAAGAGATTTAGGAGATCCAGGGACCCACTGCAAGCTCACTGAAGTGCCCTTAGCGAAGGCTGGCCTCAGTTTCCCCTTCTGAAAAATGGGGGATGGTTAACACTGCCCTACTCTGCCTCCTGAGGCTGTTGTGAAGACGGTCTGAGAAAAGGGGTGAGTAAAGGTGGTGGGGTGGGGGGGCCTGGCCTTGGCTGCCACAGCTGCCTCCTGTCTCGTTCAGTACTTCCTGTTACCACCACCCCAAGCAGCCCAGATAAACGTTAGACTGGTTCTTGCGGGAATTATGATTTATTGAGTACCTACTGTGTACCAGGCACAGTGCACATATCATCATTTTGGCAAATGTTTATTGAGCACTTCCTATGCTCCAGGTGCCACGCTGTTGTACGCATGATCTCACCCCATCTCACACAACCCAGTGGTGGGGACGAGAGCAGCAGAATGTCACGTGCCCTCACCGTCCATTCTTTCTGCCCTTTTCCTGTCCATATTGTACGTTTTGGATTTCTCTGCCTTTTTTCCCCCTTGGTGCTAACTAACAGAATTCCAGCACTTGGCCTTTGAAACTCCAGGCCATCCTAGCAGTTGCCAAAAGAGCTCTCAGCAAGATCAGAAGGAAGAAACATTCTCTCCTCCCCGCCAACTCCAGAAAGGCCAACATAAGCCGTCCAGGCAAATGTCATGTCTAAGACACCCAGACTTCAGGCATTGTTGCCACATCTGACGAAGATGATCTCTAACCTGTGTAGAGTGTCTAGTCCCAGGTAATCGTCCTGCTTAACAATTGGGAGCCACAGTAATTAATATTTAGCACGACATCTCCGTTGGAAGGTGGGAAGACTAAACGGAGTCTCCCCTCCCATAAGTAAGTGGGTCACAACAAAAGACCCAACTGCTCCGTGAGTATTTATTTCCATGGAGTTTGCGAGTCTGACTTCAGCTCAATTGGCAAATGGAGCTGTGTCTCTGGTGGCCGAACCAAATTGGGAGGAGAAGCTTGAAAAAGACTATCCCGGACCCAGTGGGGAGCCCAGAGAGCCGGCCAAAGCCAAGGTAAGAGGAAGCGCTGCACAGGCCTCCACGGGCGGGACCCGCGCTCTTAGGTCTGCCTGCAGCTAAGGAACCGTGTTGGGACCACGCAGAGGCTTTGAAGAGTAAAAAGTACGGAGTTGGGGTACGGAGTTGGGGGTTGTGTCATCTTATGGCTTTTGCCAGTGTCATTAGAATCAGATCCATAAAGTAAGGTAATTTGAGTTTTTAGCAGTTCTTAGCAGCTGATTCAGAGAGGAACCAAATTTCCCTGGAGTGTTTCTAAGCTTGAGGGCTCCCTGAGCAGGTTCGGTTTTTAATGGAACTTGAGATGAGGGAGTTTCCTTGCTCTGTGAGAGCTGAGGCCTTAGAGTGAGTTTCCCCCAGAACTGGGGTGTAGGAGCCTCGTGAAGCGGAAGCCCCAGACATGACTGGGTGGGAAGCTCCTCCCTGCTGGGGAGGGTGGGAGGAGAATGGTGCAGTGCGGCAAGGCACATGGGCGTCTCTTTCGAATGGGTGCGTTTTCCTTACAAACTCCAGCTTGCTCGGTGAGCATTCCTGCTGAGAATCCTCCTTCCTTTTCTTCCCCATGCGGAATTGAGAGATAGGAGCAAGGGACTCAGGAACATCCTGAGACCCCAACGGAGATCCCGCTTTCTAATGCTGAAGCAACAGTGTCTCCTCGGGCCACCTGTTCCTGAGGGTTGGTGTGGCTGCCTCGGGGATGACAAAGGAAACATGTTTCCTTTGGAAGCTTAGATGGGTTCTTCAACCTCCAGAGAGAATTAAAGGACCAAAGCCATCAAGTCTAGCAAGTCCAAAGATGGCTCTGTTTTGAATTCAAGAGACCACGGAAGGTTTGTATGATGCTAAGATAAGAGATTCCAAAGGCATCTAAGGAAAAAAAGCTGAGACATCAAGCTAAAACTCCTAATGCTTTGATGTGATAGCTCTTTAAGAAAAATTTTTCAGGTTCAGAACAATACTCGGACAAAGTAGATGCTCAATAAATACATCTCAGAGGAATAAATGGGAGAAAAGCCACCCACCAGTCCCCAAGGATAGCAAATTCCAGTCTCTCCCTTACACAGATATTTTAATAGTTTTAAACATTTCATCTTTAGAGGACAAATGGTTTTCTACTTGGAAAAATGCCATGTAAGAGGAAAAATTTAATTAGTGGAGTTATAAAACCTTGATTAAAAGGTAAATAATCTACTTCAAAGACAGTAGAATAAAATATAGACTTGTAAACAATTAAATGGTTCATAAAAGTGTAAACATATTCCTGATTTCTATTATAAACACTTTATCTCTCTAAAACTTATTGTCTACGGTCATACACCCTGAACATGCCCAATCTTTTTAAAAGTTATCCTGGGGGGGAGATAAAAAGAAAAACAATTAACTTTAGTTTAAAAACTTTAGTGTCCCTGCTGAGTGATCAGTTTAGACAAAGGTATGCAAACTGACATCAGACTGAAAATAATAACCATAAAAAGGTTGAGGAGTCCACTCGCTCAAGACCTCTTGGGTGTGGTTCCCGGCCATGGTCCTCAAATTTGGCTCGGAATAAACCTCTTTAAATTGTTAAAAAAAAAAAAAAAAGGTCAAAGACATGGAGGACTTATAGGACAGTGACACTACTCCCTATGATACTACAGTGATGGATACTTGTCATACATTCATTCAAACCCACAGCACGTACAACACCAAGAACGAACCCTAATGTCAGCCGTGGACTTTGGGTTTGGGGTGATTTGTCAGTGTAGGTTCCTGGACTGTAACAGATGTACCACTCTAGTGTGGGATATTGATAGTGGCAGAGGGTAGGCATGGAACTCTGTTTTCTGCTCAATTTTGCTGTGAATCTAAGATTGCTCTCAAAAAAGAGTGTATTTTTAAAAAGGCCAAAGAAAGAATTACACTAACGCTGGAACTACATGGTTGGCACCTGGATATTAAATGGATCAAGCTTACTGGAAAAGGAAACTTGAAGAAAAGAGATAAAGTTTCTCATGCAGATCCAAATCTAAGAGAAAAGTTGCAAAGAGAAGAATTTTAGATACTAAATACTACATACCCCTTCAGGGTGATGGAAATATTCGAAAATGAGATCATGGTGATGGTTGGGTAGCTTGGTAAACATACTAAAATTCATTGCATTATACACTGAAAGTTTTGAGACTCCCAGACCACTTTTTGTTGTTCTCTTGACCCTGATTAATAGAATTCTAGGTCTGATCCTTGAAAACTCCAGGTTGGAACTGCTGGGGAAAGAAATCTCAGGCGATCAGGAGAAGACGTTTCCCCTTCAGTGGTGTGTATTGCTAACTAAGGAGACTCATATGACAACTGGCCTTCAGGCGTTGTCATTGTGTCCCCAGAAAGTAACATTTAACCTCTAAAAAGTCTGTAATTCTGTGAGTTCTATTTAAAATATGTGGCTCTGGCCATACATTTTAAATCAACATCTCTGTTTTCTGAACCACACAGGGACCCATGAGTTTTCTTTGCTAACGCAGAAAAGAATCGTGGGCATATTCTTCTCCCTCATGCAAGGAAGAAAGAAAAACAAAATAAACCTATGAGTCTGGATCAAACAAAGAGTTTGAGAGTTCAGCTTCATTTAAATTAATGTGGTAAGGTTCTCCCCCATTTTAAAGATGAGGAAACTGAGGCTCAGTTAGGGTAAATCACTTTACCAGGTCACACAGGTTGGGAAGTGGCTTTTACCCAGGATTTGAACTCAGCCTGCCTGACTCCAGTCTTGGCTCTTAACCACCAAGCTACACACAGCATCATTTAATTCTCAAAAAAAAAAAAAAAAAAACTCCTAATATGCAGAAACAGAGAGGTGTAGTGACTTGCTCAGGAGGCAGAGGGATCTGAACCCTTTTCTTCTGGCAACCTAACTCTGAACCAAGCCTCCTCCCCAGCCCACCTGGGCGACCCCGCTCTGGGCTCACCTGCGCTCTTGCCCGAAGAGGCGCTCCACCTCTGCGCGGCCTGGGCTGTGGGTGCGGCCCCCGTTGCTGCACTGCGTCTGGGGCCCTGGCTCCCTCTGGGCCAGCCTCCTGGGTGGCGGCAGGTCGGCCAGCACAGTGTACTCCTCCCTTTCCAAGTTGTGCCTGGTCTCCCCAGGGGGCACTGAGCCCCGGGAGCCCCCAGAGCTCCCTGGTGGAGGTGAGGGTGCCAGGAGCACTAGGTCGCTGGGTGGGTGGCGGGGCGGGGAGGAGGCTCGAGGTGCATCCCGGTGCCCGATGCACACTTGGGGGATCAGCACCGGGGAGCCATGCAGAGAGTCCGTGGAGGGGGCCAGGCTCTCCATACTATTCCCAGGGGGTTCCTGAAAGAAGAGGGAGGGCTCAGGAGCCTGGCGTGGTGGGGACGAGAAGGAGGGTGCATCCCGGTGCCCAATGCACACAGGGGTTGGGATGTGGGGGGGCTCATGCAGAGAGTCTGTGGAAGGGACCAGGCTCTCAGTGCTGGCCCTGGGGAGATCCTGGAACAGAAGGGAGGGCTCTGGGGCCTGGCGTGGGGGCGAGGAGGCCCGGGGTGCATCTCGGTACCCGATGCACACAGGTGGGGGGAACTGGGGAGGTTCATGCTGGGGGGAATGGTTCTCAGAGGCATCTGACGTGTCTGGGAGGAAGGGGAAGGGGTCAAACTGGGTGTGGCGGGGGGGTGAGGATGCCCGGGGGGCATCCCGGTGTCCAATGCACACAGCAGGTGGTACATAGGGGGCGTCGTGGTGGGGTGATTCACTCTCGGGTGCACGGGGTTCTGGGAAGAAGGGGAAGGGGTCGTGTTGCAAATAACGAGGAGGCGAAGAGGCTCGAGGGGCATCCCGGTGCCCAATGCACACAGCACATGGAGGCTGGGAGGGCTCAGGAGAGGTCTGGGGAGCAGCCCTGGGAGTGGGGTGCAGAGGTGAGGAAGTCCGGGAGGCACTCTGCTGGCCTGGGTTGTGGGAAGAGGTGGCCCGGGACAGTGAGTTGTGCTGAGTGGGGCCAGAGGACTGGGGTGGGTCACACCAGGCTGGTCTAGTGGGAGATGTCTGAGGCCTGTCACCTTGGGTTGGCCGGAGGGCAATGGATGCCCAGGGAACCTCGCTTTGCTTAGAGCGAGATGGGGAAGAGGTTCGAGGGCCATCACTCTGAGTTGGCCGGAGGGGGAAGGAGGCCCAAGGGATGTCTTTGTTAGTACGGTGGGGAGAGGAAGGCCTGGGATTGTTCCGTTGAGCAGAGCGGTGGGGAGATGATGGTCTGGGATTGTCCTTTTGGGTGCGGCATTGAGGGGAGGAGGTTCTAGGATTGTCTCGTTTAAAGGAAGAGGCATGTGGGTTGTCCCATTGGGTACAAGCGGTTCTGAGGTTATCCCACTTGGTATAAGAGGTTTTAGGGTTGTTTCGTTGGGTAGAAGAGGATCTGGGAGTGTTCTTTTGGATACAAGAAGTTCTGGAGTTGTCCCGTTGAGCAGTTCTGTTGGGAGAGGAGGCTCTGGGATTGTCCCGTTGGGCACAGGATGCTCTGGAGTTTTCTCGTTGGGTGGTTCTGTTGGGAGAAGAGGATCTGGGATTGTCCCGTTGGGCACAGAAGGTTCTGGCGTTTTCCTTTTGGGTAGTTCTGTTGGGAGAAGAGGCTCTGGGATTGTCCCTTTGGGCACAGGATTTTCTGGAGTTTTCCCATTGGGTGGTTCTATTGGGAGAAGAGGATCTGGGATTGTCCTGTTGGGCACAGGACGGTCTGGGGTTTTCCTGTTGGGTGGTTCTGTTGGGAGAAGAGGATCTGGGATTGTCCCGTTGGGTACAGAAGGTTCTGGGGTTTTCCCGTTGGGTGGTTCGGTTGGGAGAAGAGGATCTGGGATTGTCCCGTTGGGTACAGAAGGTTCTGGGATTTTCCCGTTGGGTAGTTCTGTTGGGAGAAGAGGATCTGGGATTGTCCTGTTGGGCACAGGATGTTCTGGGGTTTTCCTGTTGTGTGGTTCTGTTGGGAGAAGAGGCTCTGGGATTGTTCCTTTGGGCACAGAAGGTTTGGGGATTTTCCCGTTGAGTGGTTCTGCTGGGAGAAGAGGCTCTGGGATTGTCCCTTTGGGCACAAGATTTTCTGGAGTTTTCCTGTTGTGTGGTTCTGCTGGGAGAAGAGGCTCTGGGATTGTCCCGTTGGGCACAGAAGGTTCTGGGGTTTTCCCGTTGGGTAGTTCTTTGGGGAGAAGAGGCTCTGGGATTGTCCCGTTGGGCACAGGATGTTCTGGGGTTTTCCCATTGGGTGGTTCTGTTGGGAGAAGAGGATCTGGGATTGTCCCGTTGGGCACAGAAGGTTCTGGGGTTTTCCCTTTGGGTGGTTCTGTTGGGAGAAGAGGATCTGGGATTGTCCCGTTGGGCACAGAAGGTTCTGGGGTTTTCCTTTTGGGTGGTTCGGTTGGGAGAAGAGGATCTGGGGTTGTCCCGTTGGGCACAGGATGTTCTGGGGTTTTCCTTTTGGGTGGTTCGGTTGGGAGAAGAGGATCTGGGGTTGTCCCGTGGGGCACAGGATGTTCTGGGGTTTTCCTTTTGGGTGGTTTGGTTGGGAGAAGAGGATCTGGGATTGTCCCGTTGGGCATAGGATGCTCTTGGGTTTTCCCACTTGGGAGTACAAGCAGGAAAAGAAGTTTGGGGGTTGTCCTGTTGGGTAGAAGAGGTTCTGGGGTTGTCTTGCTGGGTGGCTCTGGGAGGAGAGGAAAGTTGAGGATTGTTTCGTTGGGTGGATAAGGTTCTGGGGTTGTCCCGTTGGGTGATTCTTGAGGGGGAGGAAGCTCTCAGGGTGTACTGAGAGGCCCTGGGGGTGTCCTGTTGGGTGGATGATGTCCTGGGGTTGTCCCTTTGGGTGATTCGGGCAGGAGAGGAGGCTCGGGGGGTACCGCGTTGTGTGAAGACCGCCTGAGCAATGTCCCTCTGGGAAGAGGAAGCCTGGGGGGTGGCACTTTGAGGCCCGCTCTGTGGTGTCATGGAGGAAGCCCGGGTCAGTGCTGCCCGGTGCCGCTCCAAGGAGAAGTACCCGCTTTCTCCACGGAGCCTCGCCCAGTGTTGTCCTGCGCCCCGGCTCCCACCGCCAGCGTCTGGAGAGAGAAGAGGAAGGTCTGAGGTAAGGGGAGGGGTCCAAGCTCCTTTCACATGCTACCTTCCTTTGTCCCCTGGGACCAATGACTAGGGCAGACCCTACATCCTCTTCTTAGAGGTCTCACTGTCCATACCAAGTGACTCTACCTCTCTGACTAAGGCTGATTAGACAAGGGCTGGGATGCCTGTCTTAAGCTGAGGTCAGGAATTTGAAACTGAGACCCAGACTGACTCAGTCAACGGGAGGTGGGTTCCAGAGCTGGATACTACATAGTCTGGGGTCTATGGACAAGTCAGAAAAGAAGCAATCTCATGGACAGCAATTTTGACAATAGCCCGTGTGACCCCAGAGTGGGAGAGGTGGACCCAGCATGGCTACCTAACAACTTTCCCTTCTCAGTTCCACTCCCTGCTGTCAGATTCTGAGAAATTCCCTAGATTTCTGCTAATGAGCCTTCTTCACAAGTAAGCTCCAGAATGCTCCTGTTCCTTATATCCAGACACTCCTACTACAGAGGTTCCTCCCAGGGCTGCCATGAGGATGGGATGGGCGAAGGGATAGACAACCTCTTGTGAGCCAGCAGCTGGGAATTTGCTAGAAGTGTAGAATCTCAGGTCCCACTGAGGACACCTCTGGGTGATTTGCATGCAACTTACAGTTTCAGAAGCACTGGCCCAAGGGATTACTGTAACTGCCCTCAACAGGGACCCCTTCGCAACTCCTAGGCCATCATGGGATCACTGTGACCTCAGTGTCACCCTCCACCCCCCTCAATCTCTCAGTCACCGAGTAGGTGTTGGCCACCAGCTACATGCATGTCCCTGGGCTGCTGCTTCAGGAGCGAAATGAAGGAGCCACAACTGCCTGCATGCATAAGATTCCCCTCTCCATCCCTTTCGTAGCCTCTGAGCTGGTGTCCCTGAAGTCTGAGTTTCCAGCACCTGGCACAGATCTGAGCATGTGGCACACTCAAAATTTGTGCTGTAGGCTGGGCGTGGTGGCTCACGCCTGTAATCCTAGCTCTCTGGGAGGCTGAGGCGGGTGGATTGTTTGAGTTTAGGAGTTCGAAACCAGCCTGAGCAAGAGTGAGACCCAGTCTCTACTAAAAATAGAAAGAAATTAATTGGACAACTAAAAATATATAGAAAAAACTAGCTGGGCATGGTGGCACATGCCTGTAGTCCCAGCTACTCGGGAGGCTGAGGCAGGAGGATTGCTTGAGCCCAGGAGTTTGAGATTGCTGTGAGCTAGGATGACGCCACGGCACTCTAGCCTGGGCAACACAGTGAGACTTTCTCTCAAAAAAAAAACCAAAAAAACAAACAAAAAAAAACCAGACATATATACTGATGGAATAGAATAGAGAACCCAGAAATAAACCCTTTGCATATATGGTCAAATTATTTTCCACAAAGGAGCCAAGACCATTCATTGGGGGAAAGAACAGTCTTTTCAACAAATGATACTTGGAAAACAGAGTTACTATGTGCAAAAGTATGAAGTTAGACCTTACCTAACAGCATATACAAAAAACACAACAGAGAATAACAAGTGTTAGAGAAATCAGAACTCTTGTGCACTGCAGGTGGAAATGTAAAATGGTGTAGCTGATGTGGAAAACAGTATGAAGGTCCCTCAAAAAATTAAGAATAAAAATAGAATTACCATAAGATCCAGCAATTCTGTTTCTCGGTATATACTCCAGAGAATTGAAAGGGGAGAATCAAAGAGATTATTTGTCCACCAGTGTTCACAGGAGCATTATTTGAAATGGCCAAGGGATGGAAGCAGCCCAGCTGTTCACTGACAGTTGAATAGATAAAAGGAAGACAATTCTGACACATGATCTAACATGGACGAACCTTGCTGTGAATTATGCTAAGTGCTATAAGCCAGTCACAAAAGGAAAAATACTGGATCATATGGTAATTCTATTTTTTTCCATTCATACAAGGTATTTAGAGTAGTCAAATTCATAGAAACAAAGTAGCGTAGTGATTGCCAGGGGCTGTGGGAGGGGGCAAGTGGAAGTTACTTTCTAAAGGGTGTAGAGTTTCTGTTTGCATGATGAAAAAAACTTCTGTAAGTGGATGGTGGTGATGGTGAATGCATTAGGTCATTAAATATCAAATGTCTGATTTTGAGTCAAAAATGTAGTTTATTGTATCTCAAACAAGAAGCAGTACAATTAAAGTATGTGCCTAAACTGTCGACACAGTTTTGCCATCCTAATGGTAGCTTGCGTATGTCGGCAACCATGAAGCCGGGAGAGCGAGTGGCAAGGAAATCGCAAAAGGCATTTTCCACACCTTGCTCAGAATTGAACATTTTTCCTTGCAGGATGTGGTCCAAAGCCTGGAAGAAGTGGTAGTCAGTTGTCGCAAGGTCTGGTTAATAGGGTGGATGACAGAGAGTTTCCAAGTTCAGCCTCTGTAGTTTGAGCAGTGTTGCTTTTTGTGGCATGCGATCTTGCAAGAGGATTGGCCTGTCTCTGTTGACCAATCTTGGCTGCTTAACTGCAAGAATCCTCTCATTTCATCCAGTCGGTTGCAGTAGACATCCTCTGAAATGGATTGTCCAGGTTTCATAAAGCTGTAGTGGATAATACCAGCACTGGGTCACCAAACGGACACCATTAACTTTTTTTGATGAACATTTGGTTTTGGACTGTGTTTTGGCACTTCATCTTTATCTGACCATTGTGCCGAACGCTTGTGATTGTCAAAAAGAATCCATTTTTCGTCACATGCAACAATATGGTATAGAAATGGTTCATCTTTATGTCATGACAGCAAAGAAAGGCAAGTTTCAAGACGATTTCTCTTCTAATGCTGTTTTATTTCACGTGGAACCCATCTATCCAGCTTCTTTACCTTGCCAGTTTGTTTCAAATGGTCCAATATTGTTGGAAAAGTAACGTCAGACCTTGCTCCTAATTCACATGTAAGTTGAAATGGATTCCCTTCTACTACAGCTTTCAGCTTGTCATTATCCACCTTGGTCTCGGGTTACTTACGTGGCTCATTTTCAAGATAAAATCACTGGAATGGAACTTCTCAAACTATTGACGTACTTTGTGTTCATTAGCCACATCCTTCCGAAACACTTCATTGATATTTCAAGCTGTCTGCACAGCACTGGTTCCATGATGGAACTCATATTCAAAAATAACATGAATTTTTGACTATCCATGGTTTCATAGAGATTTCTTTTAAAAAAACTTTGAAATATAATCACAAGCATAATCACCAACCAAATTGCATTTGAACGACTGAGGATGTACCTTCACAAGAAAAATAAAACAGGAAGTGTCAAAGTGAAATGTCAGAGATATCAACTGTCAAACTTAGTACTTAAGGAAATTGGACATTTCATACATAATAACCAAATAATTAGTTAAGTTGAGGGCATAAGAGCCTTTGAAGGAGCATGGCTGACATCAGCCTATCGTCGCTTCCCTGCCTGGAGCAGTATCGCACTCTCTGTTTAGGAATGGTCTTCCCTAATTCAGGCGAGAAACTGAGAATGGACTCAGCTGAATGAACATAGTCCTGCTGCATGCTGCCATGTAGGCCTGAAAGAGTTCTAAAGAAATTCCCGTCAAGACTGTTTGGTCAGTGTCCATTATTTTGAGTGCTAGTATTGCATAGTGTAAGAAATTACAAAGAAAATTGTTGACTTTTTTCCGTCCTGTTCTCTTGAGGAATCTCTAGTGACATCATATGGAATCCTACTGTTGTGTGGAAACCCATTCTTACCTTTACACCTATCTGGGAAGGTTTTACCCAAATTGTGAGTTTTATAGTTTGTTCCTTAATTACGTATCTCTAAAACAAGAATGCAGGATTTGTAATTTAAAAAAAGTATGGTTATAAATTATAGCTGAAATTTTAAAAGTATCTTAACAATTTTTGTAGTGCTGTACTGTATAAATACCATAAGATTACACTGTTTACAAGACGAATCATTTGTCTGAAATGGCAGACAACTGCAGCTGGAGACCTCAGTCTATGGTACATGTCAAGCAATTCAGCTTTCTCTTATGTTATGACTTTGCTTCTTGGTAGCACTTTCAGTATCCTTAGTGGCACTCTCTATGGGTCCCATAGTGTTATTCAAGGTTTATGATACTACACTAAATATGCAAGAGCCATGAGAGCTCACTTTGTACTGCAATGTTCAGTTTACTGAAGAGATGAACTGCTCAGGTGGGTGTGAGTAGTGTCACATGGCATTTTAAGCAGACACTTGGAACACTTGAGCTCACTGCAGTACCAATGAAATTACAGTAGTACAGCGAGTTGTAAATTTGTGCAATTATAGTTTAAAACTGCATCTGTATGTCTGTTTACATTTCTCTTGACTGAATGGCGCCATGTATGGTTTATAAGTGTGTTGTATAAGTTTTGATAAATTTTATCTTGTCACAATAGATTTGTTTATATTTTATGGCAGAAAATGATAAAATAGACTGTTATCTACATATGTATTCATGACATACCTTTTTCTTAATTTTTTTGATATTTCTGGGCCATGTGTCTTGTCTGCAGGTTTTCTCAAATTGTATAAAATCTCCAAAAATTTTTCCAATATATTTATTGCAAAACAGTTCTTGTTTGAGTGGACCCGTGCAGTTCAAACCCGTGTTGTTCAAGGGTCAACTGTGTATTTTTTCCTATACATACATAGCCATGAATTTATAAATTAGACACAATAAGAGATTATCAACAATACCTAATAATAAAATAGAACAATATGACTGTTATAATAAAAGTTGTGTGAACGCGGTCTTTCTCGAAGTATCTCATCATACTTACCTATTTTTGGACCTTGATTGAAAATATCTTACTGTATTGTACTTAACCTACTTTTGGACCTCGATTAATTGTAGGTAACTGAAACTGCTGAAAGTGAAACTGCGAATAAGGGGGAAACTACTGTTCTAGTAACTATCCTTCCTGACTTTGTGTTTATTGAATTTTGCAAAAAAATGACATATTTCAATTTCATTTTTAGAAGTTTTGTTCCACCATTTTTTTTTCTTTAAGAGATAGGGTCTCACTCTGCCACCCAGGCTGGAGTGCACTGATAAGATCATAGCCCATCGTAACCCCAAACTCCTGGACTGAAGCAATCATCTTGCCTCAGCCTCCTGAGTTAGTGAAGACTACACATGTGTGCCACCATGCCTGACTAATTTATTTTTTATTTTTTGGGGTCTTACTATGTTGCCCAGGCAGATCTTGAACTCCTGGCCTCTGGCCATCCTCCTGCCTTGGCCTTCCTAAACTCTGGGATTATAGGCATGAGCCACCGCACCTGGCCAGATACTCTCTTTTATAACAGCAATTCATTTGTCAAATTTTGATAATTTTGCATTGATGCTTTAATCTGTAATACATATTCCAATTTAATCAGTTGTCCCAATCATGTTCTTTAGAACAGTTTTTCCAGTCCAGCATTGTATATTGTGTTGAGTTGCCATGTAAACATTTAGTTTTAATGGACTATTGGTCTTAAAATCTTACATGTTGAATTTTTGTTCTTTTAACAGCTAAACCAGGTGGACAGGTGAAATGTCAGTATATTTCTGCTGTGGATAAAGTTATATTTGTGGATGATTATGCAGTAGGATGTAGGAAAGACCTTAATGGAATCTTGTTGTTAGACACTGCTCTGCAAACTCCAGTTTCAAAGCAGGATGATGTGGTTCAGCTTGAATTACCTGTTACAGAGGTAAGTTGAAATTAGTATCAATGTGGTCTTCTACTTAATGTAATCTCAGATATTTAGATGTTAAATGAAATTAGGCTGTCCTGTAAGGATATTATGCATGTACCCCTTATAAAAAAAGAATTGACTTATCAATCACAACTTTGTTTAAATGTCTTTGCTCTGCATAATAAATTGGTTCTTGTTAAAGTGGTGTTTTAGGTGTGAATTGTACATCAGCACAGATTGAACAGCTGTAACATAGACCCTGAAATACAATGGCTTAAACAAGATAGGTTCTTTCCAGTAATAGTCCAGGGCTGAGTATAGGACCAGCATTGCTAACCTCAACACTTAAGTTAGCTTGTGAGCTTAATACAGGTGCTTCAGGTCTCATTATTTCTCATTTGCAGGGAAAGGGAGGGCAAAAGGCCAGGGGAGCACACTGCCGTCTCTCTTCCTCCCTTTCCTTCCCCTGTCTCTCTTTCACTTTCTCCCTCTCATTTGTTCTCGTTCTTTTCCTGTCTTTCACACACTCTCCCATATACCCTTTCGTATTCCCCCCATTGGACTGAATTTAGTCACATGGCCACACCAAACTGGGAGGGAGACTAGGTAAGAGGTGTCCTTTTTTTAATATTAAAAAACAAGGGAGAAGTACATATTAGTAAACAACCAGTAATTTTTGCTGTGTATCATGTCTCTTAATAATCCCAGCTTTAAATTTTAGCCGTTTGTATTTTTCTGTAGTGTTAAATTTTCATTACTTTTTAAATCTAACCCAACTTAAAATATTTTTTATGTGGGTTAATAGTCATATGTAATCTTAAAGTATATTTTACAAAGTTGTTGGATTTTGAATCATCTTAAATAGATTATAAACAATTATAATGCTGTTTTCCCTAATAAAGTGAGATATTATTTTTGTCTTCATACTAAGTTATAGATTATTGTTTTGCATTTGGTCGATTTTTTTTTTTTTTTAAAGACAGAATCTTGCTCTGTCACCCAGGCTGGAGTGCAGTGGCCCAATCATAATTCAATGTAACTTTGAACTCCTGGGCTTAAGTGATCTTCCTGCCTCAGCCTGCTGAGTAGCTAGGACTACGGTACATGCCACCATGCCCAGCTAATTTTTCTATTTTTAGTAGAGACTGGGTCTGGCTCTTGCTCAGGCTGGTCTCGAACTCCTGAGCCCAAGCAATCCTCCTGCTTGGGCCTCCCAGTGCTAGGATTACAGGTGTGAGCCACTGTGCCTGGCCCCCATTTTTCTATCTTGATTTGGTTTATAATAACTACTGTGTCTTGAAACTTTACTATGTAGCACTACTGTGAATACATTGCTTTGTTTCATTTAATTTTATAATAGCCATTTAAATCATTATTTGATTAATTAGGTTTGTTAAAAAAAAATAAAAGTAGGTAAGTTTGTATAGTACCTGTCATAATTATTGCATATAAAATATCTGAATGAGGATCTCAATTTTTTGGTGTGTGTATGTTTAATTATCTGTGATCATCTTTTTTTATTCAGGCACAGCAACTCTTATCAGCATGTTTAGAAAAGGTAGATATTTCTAGTATGGAGGGTTACGATTTGTTCATCACACAGCTCAAAGATGGTTTAAAAAATACATCTCATGAGACTGCCGCAAACCACAAAGTTGCTAAGGTAAGAACTTAAAGATTACCTTGTTTGGGGTTATAACAGAATGAACACTTTTGTCCTTTTGCTTTTCTTTCTCTTTCCCTTTAGAAATGTTCTAATTCTAGATTTTTCTCTCTTCTGAAAAACAAAATGTGCTTATAAGTCATTTCAAAGTTGAAACTTTTTTTGAAGTTTAAATTCAGTTTGTGGGAACTATTTTGCTTATTGTGTTTCTAAGGCTTCTCCGTGAATCTTCCTTAGTGCCTGATGGCCCTGTATTGGTGTTGAGGCTGATGAAAGAAGCTTCCTTGTTAGGTTATGAGCTAGGATGAGAATAGAATATGTCTTTGGAAATGGGACCATTTTGTCCTTTCTTTGAAATTACTTTTTTGGCATGACTGGGATGTCTGTGGGAGAGGGTGCTTTGAATGAAAACTTTTCATGTATTTCATTAATTTCTTCTGTATTTTTCTTTTAAGACCTTTTATAAGTAATAAATGTAATACATATAAAACTTCCATACTGAAGGATATGCAGTAAAAGGTAAAAGCCATTTTCCTAAAAGTAATTTGTAAATTCATGCAGATCTTTTTTCTTAAGTGCAGTTGTAATTATACTAAAATACTGTGATACACCTTGCTTTTTTTCACTTAAGAATTTATCCTAGGTTATCTGTTCATACCAATCCTCAGATCATTTGCATTCTTCTTTTTATTTACATTTACTACCACAATTTTATTAGTCCTTACTCTATTGATGGGACATTTTATTTAGGAAAACAGAAACCATATTATGAATTTCAACAGGAAGAATTTATTTTAAGAAGTTAATTTAACCAGGAGTTTGAGAATTGAACAAGTGAAAAGGAAACGCTGAGGTAATACAGAATGGTGACTACAAGAAGCAGCTCTCAGCTAAGTCTAGAGGAACAAAGAGAAGAGGTTAGGGCTATTGGAACCTAGATGCTTAGAGAATAGACCCTGTGGATCTGGGACTCAGACTTTTGAGGAGGAACTGCTGCCCTGCTGGTACTTGAGGAGCTTGGAGAAGGGCCTTGTGGAACTAGAACTCAGATCTCTGAAGAGAGGTGCTACTTGGCTGCTCTTAACTTTGAGGGAGTGCCATAAAACTGGATCTGGGAAGGCTAAAAAAAACCAAAACAGAATGCTGAATACTGGAAGTATCAATTGCCGCCACTAGGTTCTTTGCTGAAACAATGCTGACAGCAGTGGAGTAATAGGAAGGAGCAAATCTTTCTTGCCTTAGCAGGCTTGCAGTTTTCCCTCCTGTGCTCCTACTGGCAGAATCTAACAACCAGGAAACTGGTTGACAAAGAGGAAATAGAGTTTGCAAGTCCCAACCCCAACGTGGCACAGCAGAGAATTAAAGGATAGGTTTGGAGCTGAGAGAAAATAGTTTAATAACTGGCACAGTCTACCTCTTTGGCTAATCAACATCTTCATACACACTTTCTGCATAAATGTATTTGAACTTGCATGCAACAGAAACATTATACTTAATAAGGTACATTGCTCCTTTTTTACAAATGAAGATTTCTCTTTCCTCTTCCTCAGAAAATGGAGACACAAAGTTTAAACAGATTTTTTTAATCTATCCCTAGGTGGATACTCCTAAAATTTAGTGATAGTCCCACTGTTTAGGTAATAGAACTGTGCTACTTAAAGACTAAGTTAACAACAATCAGAAATTCTTACATAAAATAATGTCTGTATGTCTATCTATCTGTATGTCTATGTCCATCTAAATCTACATCTATCCATCTGTCTACCTATCGTTTATGCAATAAGTGAAGAAAATATGCATAGCTGCTGCAGTCCTCAATTCTATATGGTCCAGAGGATATATTTGATATTTATAATGTCTTTTTTCTACTACCTATTGCATGTGCCTTTTGTCCTCATCCTGGTCAGGATTCTTTACTTGGTGGAGTGACCCAAGACTTCATTCTTGAAGTATCTGAATCCTCAGTGGTACTATGTTTTTAAAGTTGTTGTATTAATAATTGTCCATTCACTTTTACTATTTGATATGGAATTAATAAGGGGCACCCTATAGAAATCTCCTGGTCTCTACAAAAGCTCTCCTTGCCCCTGTTATTCAGCATCAATCCAGTTTGTCAGTTTTAATCAGACCAAGCAGTAGAATAACCTGCTTTTTGCCTTTTATTCAGTGGTAAGAGGAGCCCAGAATTGCTAGATAGCAGTGTCAACACCCAATTCAATGGAAGCATTTTTGTACTTCTGCTGGAACAAACATTCTTCCCTTGGGAAGTAAGACCTGTAGAATTTAAAGCTTAAAAAAAAATCTGTGAATGGATTTTTAAAGAATAATGATGACCATCCTGGGAGAAACTCTAATATGCATTTTTTGTTGATCCAAAGCATATACTTTATTCTGTATGGTTGAATTCTAACCTTTCAGGGTGTCTCTCCCAATCAGTGTTGAAAATGAGTCTTTAGTAAGCCGTTGAACTCTTGCCAGACCGGCTCCCTGTAGATGATACACAGTAAGACCAGTGAATTTCATGGGCAAGAGCTCATTGCCACATCCTGTTTTGCTTTGAAATTCTTTCCTTGCTCTCTGCTCAGAAGCAGAGTTGTCTGGAATACCATGATGGTGCATAAGACATTTCGTTAGTCCACGAGCAGTGGTATATTATGACAGAATCCTTGTGGGCAGAACCGGTAAATGCATACCCAGATGAATATCTGTTATAGTAAAGACAAATTGCCCAGTCCAGGACTGAAGAAATTGATACGATCAATCTGCCATTAGATAGCTGGCTTATTCTCCTGGGAAATGGTGTCATATTGGTATCCCACCTTTGATAACTGCTATTGGCCTATTACACAATCAGCAACAAGTGTAGCTTGGTTAGTCTGGGTGAGGGGAAGTTAGTGTGGTCAGACCTGTGCATAGCCTCTCTCTTTTGCCATGGCATTTGCATACAGGTTCATTGAGCAGGCACCAGAGTGGCTGTGGCGAGAGGCTGACTGACATGTATACAAGTGTGTATAATTTGTCCATTTCCTCTGGAATGGAGGCCTTTTGGTGACAGTTCGTGTATTTCACAAATATTTTCACATACTGTTTATTTTGAGAGATCTGTCCATAGACCTTTACCCTTGACGTTGTTAACAGCCTTTCAATCCTGATTTTTCCAAATGCCTGACCATCCAGCAAACAAATTAGAACTGTCCATTTATCAGTGAGGACCTTTATTTCTGGCTAACTCTCAATCCAAAGAGAATAGTCATATACAGTGATCGAAGTTCTGCCCACTGAGAAGATTTTCCTTCACCACTGTACTTCTGATTGGGCCTGTAATTTTGCAGCCATCCATTTTGAAATGGTACCAGCATATCATGCAGAACCATCTGTAAATCAGGGCCAAGAGTATTTTCCCCTCAAATGATCTCATTATAAGGAGTTCCCCATGAAGCTATTGATATGGAATGAGGAGGAGGTATTATAATGGAAGTGAGTATTGTATAGGTCTGAGCCACTTGCATTCAGCTTGTGCCTTTTGGACTTTCTCAAGACTGATCCCTATAAAACACTTGATGAAGGATACTTGTTGCTTGTGCACAATATTATGGTTCGGTTTGTCACATAACACCTACTTTGTGACGGACAGCTTTGATTACATGGACATTAGTCTCATGTATAGTTATTAATCTCTTATCTGGGACCAGTAGGAAGCCAGGAGCTGTTTTTCAAAGGAACAGTTATTTGCATGAAAGGGCTTGTGTTTGCTCCAGGACCCTGGCATTCTGCTGTGTGATTGTCCCAATTCAGATTGCTGCAGGCTCTTACAGTGTTATTATTTGCCATGGACACTTCTAGTGTCAGTGTCATTGAATATGCTCTTAAGGTAAAAGTGGCAGAGAATCTTGCAGTGCAGTCTGGACCAGTTGCAGAGTTTCTTGTTCTATACCCTACTTAAAATTGGCAGCCTGATGAATTTTTTGATAATTGGGTCAGAGTAGCACATTGAAATATGCTAAATATTGGCTCCAGAATCCAAATAGGCCCACCAAGAATTGTGTTTTTTTTTTTTTTCTCAGTGCTTGATGTTGTAAGTTGTAGCAGCTTGTTGTTCACCTTGAAGGTAGTATCCTGATATGACCAGATCATTGGACCTCCAGAAACTTGACTGAGGTTGTAGGATCCTGAGTGTTTCTGGGAACTATTGATTTTCTCTGGCTTGCATCTTATTAAGGCATTTAAGTTCTTTGCTACTTCCTCCTCATCTGGACCAATCAGCATGATGTTACTGATGTAGTGGACCAATATGGTGAAATGTACGATGTTAGGATGATCAGGATTTCCGCATACTAGATTATAGTAAAGAATGAGAGATACAGTCCTCGGGTAAGTAAGATTGTTAAGATTTATTGTTGTTCCCTGCCAGGTAAAAGTGGACTTTTTGGATGCTGCTTAAGAATTAGTATAGTGGCTCACGCCTGTAATCCTAGCATTCTGGGAGGCCGAGGCGGGCGGATTGTTTGAGCTCAGGAGTTCGAGACCAGCCTGAGCAAGAGCGAGACCCCATCTCTACTAAAAATAGAAAGAAATTAGCCAAACAACTAAAAATATATAGAAAAAATTAGCCGGGCATGGTGGCGCATGCCTATAGTCCCAGCTACTTGGGAGGCTGAGGCAGTAGGATCGCTTGAGCCCAGGAGTGCGAGGTTGCTGTGAGCTAGGCTGACGCCACGGCACTCACTCTAGCCCAGACAAAGGAGTGAGACTCTGTCTCAAAAAAAAAAAAAAAAAAGAATTAGTATAGAAAAATACTTGAGAGAACTGTAACTGTCTACCAGATAACAGGGGATTTGTTGATTTGCTTCAATAAACATACCTTATCTGGAACAGTAGTTGAAGTCCCTACCTGTTAGTTTACTGTCCACAGTCATTAATCAAGATCCTTTTACATTCTGTGTAGATGATACAGGCCAGTTAAATGGGGATGAGACCATTTGTTTACTTCTGTATTCTTTCATGTTTGTTACAGTGGCATTAATTTTAGAAATTTGCTCAGGAATGTGGTATTGCTTTGGTTTAATATCTTTGTAGAGAAGGAAAGTTCTGGGGGAGGGCTTCTATTTGGTCTTTCCTACCTTAGTGGTTCTTAGAGAGGAAGAAAGAGCTAAGGTGGGGATTTTTTTCAGTTGCCTATTCTAGATCTCTTTCAATTATGCATTTAAGAACTAGGGAAATAGCTACATTTTGGGTTTGTGGACACATAGAGCTCACTGAGACAACTTTTTTGCCCAAACTCCATTGATTTCTTGACCATCCTAAGGGCCCCACTTTGACTGGTGGACCACAGTGATATTTTCAGTCAGGTCAGTGCCACTTTTGGAAATGTATGAAAGATCTTTTCTTCTGTGCACAGTCACTATACTGAATGCTCACAGGTCCCTTTGGGAAGAGATTTTTAATGTGATGTACTGTACTGTACATAGTCGGCGTAATTGTTGTGGATCCTTTCTCAAGGGAAGTCATCCTCCCTTTCAATGAAAGGGTTCTACATCTGTGAACAGATTAGGTGAGAAGTTTTCATTGTCTCTCTCTCTCTCTTTTTTTTTTAGCAATTCAATTCAAGTTTTTGGCCATGAGTTTTTCAAGTTACTTAGATAAATAGTAACTTACGAGGCTGCCTAGAATGTTCTAGACAGAGTGGGAGCCATTCATAGGTGAACTGGAGACAGGGTATAAAGGTGAAATTACTCTATAGACTTATTTCTGTGGGAGGATAATTCTTAGCATTTTTACAGTATAACTTGTTCAGTAATTTTTGTAATATTAAATAAGTGTGATTAACATTTATTGGATACTGTTGATCCTCAAACTGGTGTCAGAATCCCGGTCTGTGTGACTACAAGGCAGGCCTGTGTTTTTAGTTACCATTGCTGGATTATGGTTACAACAGCAATAAAAATATATACATTTGCTGAGCTTAACTAAATCCTCATGTACCCCAGTAATGATCATTGTCCAAATATGTTCTTACAGATGGAGATATTTGAGTCCTACTTTGTACTTAACATTGTATATGTTGGGTGATTATGAAAAATGACATGATTTTAGTTGTACTTAATTTGTGGTTAGCTGTGTAAGAAGATGTGTTACCATCTGGTTCTAAACTGTCTTTTTCAGTGTAGTTGAGGTTTCATTTTAAAAAATTAAAAAATTTGAACTATTACATATTTATGGGGTACAATGTGATGTGGGATTTGTATATACATTGTGGCAAGATTAAATCAAACTAATTAACATATCTGTCACCCCACCTTGTCATTTCTTTGTGGTGAGAATGTTTACACTCTACTTTTGTAGCAATTTTGAAATACACAATGTGTTATTATTAACTGTGGTCAGAGTGCTGTGTAATAGATCACTCAAACTAAAATAGATAAATAAGACTATTTCTCTTGTCTAACTGAAACGTTGTACCCTTTAACCAACATCTCCCTTTTTCCCATGTATACCCTTTGACTCCCTGCCTCTGGTGATTATTGTTCTACTTTTTGCTTCTCTTTGAGTTCAACTTTTTTAGATTCCACATACAAGTGAGATCATGCAGTATTTGTCTCTCTGTACTTAGCTTATTTCACTTAGCATAATGTTCTCCTGGTTCATCTATGACTTTATAGATGACAAAATTTTCTTTTTTAAGGCTGTATAGTATTCCATTGTGTATCTATATCACATTTTCTTTATCCATTGATGGATACTTGGGTTGTTTCCGTATCTGGGCTTCTGTGAATAAGAGGTTTCATTTTTTTATATAACTGCAAGTTCCTGCTTTATTTTATTTTTTTTCTCATCCTAGAGTCCACAGGCAGCAACTTCCTGCTTTAAATGATAAACTAATGGAGTAAACTGACTGAGAATGATAAATTGTTCTTTATTTGATAATGGTTAAGTTATGATTTTGGTTAAATCTTTGGAGTATGTTTTCCTCTGTTTCTTTCAGTGGGCCACAGTTACATTTCATCTTCCTCATCATGTGTTGAAGTCCATTGCCAGTGCCATTGTAAATGAACTCAAGAAAATAAATCAAAATGTTGCTGCCTTACCTGTGGCGTCCTCAGTGATGGACAGATTGTCTTACCTCTTACCTAGTGCTCGTCCAGAACTTGGAGTGGGGCCAGGCCGTTCTGTAGACAGGTATGAACCTTGCTTATAAAGAGAGGTGGCAGTGAGATTGAATTGATTAGTTTTTGTATTAACCAAGAATAACTATAAAATCTGATTATGATTAAAAAATTTCAAAGTATTTTGAAGACCAAATTCCAATTTCTATCAAAATACTGAATTGAAATAAACTACTACTTGAATTGCTATTATTAAACAATATCTTTTAGTACCCTAAAGATATTTGAAGGGATTCTAAAACTGTATTTTAAAAATTTAGGTTTAGTATTTGCCTGATAAATACTTGAGCCAACTTAAATTATTAGAATTAATATAAAAGAATTATTTTGTGACCTTTGATATAAATTTTTTTTTTTTTTTTTGGTGACAGAGTCTCACTGTGTTGCCGGGACTAGAGTGCCGTGGCATCAGCCTAGCTCATAGCAACTTCAGACTCCTGGGCTCAAGTGATCCTTCTGCTTCAGCCTCCCGAGTAGCTGGGACTACAGGCATGCGCCACCATGCCCGGCTAATTTTTTCTATATATTTTTAGTTGTCCAGATAATTTCTTTCTATTTTTTTAGTAGAGACGGGGTCTCGCTCTTGCCCAGGCTGGTCTCGA